>ML100992.1:16361-39633 GCA_003697995.1 Taxidea taxus jeffersonii
ATAAATAAATAAATAAATAAATAAATAAATAAATAAATAAATAAATAAATAAATAAAACATAACTCCTAAACTGGCAAAAGGCAATGTAACCATTTTGACTATATTTATCACTAAAGAAAGAAGTGAATCAATGTGGGGAAAAACGTGAGGCACAGTAGAAGAACACTGTCAAACAGTTGACTTCAGCCAAAAAACTTCCTATTGATAAAATATGCTCTCTCTACTGAAAGATGGATGTGGTGGGCTTATAAAACATTTGAAGGCCTAACTTCTTTAGTCTGATTCCACATTTACCAAGAAATCTCATCTTTCAAAGAAATCATTAGTTATGAAGGCTCTGAACAGTTTGTACGATAGTAATTTCTCACAGTATATCAATATTACATCATGGTCCATGAGTTTCATTAATGTGCATTTATATACCCTTAAGACATGTATGAACCCATTTTCACTCTACCAGAATTCCTCTTGGAAGCTGAAAGGCAGGTTCTGGGTCACATTAAGTTCATCAGGATGGTGAGTATTACCCTACGAAACCCAAGAAAAAAAAGCATCCAGTCCTAATCCCTGCTGGACACCAAGTGGCCAACAGTTTTTACTTGAAAAAACAAATCTCTTAAACATACCTCATCTAGGATTTCTCTATTTCTTTGTAGTAGTTCAGGTAGCTCTTTGATCAGCTGATCAACAGTCTGGATGCCTCCCTGTTCAATCACAGATGTGGACTTAGTCAATATAGACTGAGGTACAGTATCTCCAGATACATCTTCAATTGCTGCTGGAAGATTAAGGGAAGCTAACACCCTGAAAAAAATGAGATACTGTGTCATCTAGAGGTCTAAATCATCTTTAAAACATTAATCTCCTTCTCTCTGTCTCTAACAAATAAATAAATAAAATTTAAAAATCTTAAAAAAAAAAAAAAAGGGACGCCTGGGTGGCTCAGTTGGTTAAGCAGCTGCCTTCGGCTCAGGTCATGATCCCAGCATCCTGGGATCGAGTCCCATATCGGGCTCCTTGCTCGGCAGGGAGCCTGCTTCTCCCTATGCCTCTGCCTGCCTCTCTGTCTGCCTGTGCTCACTCTCTCTCTCTCTAACAAATAAATAAATAAAATTAAAAAAAATCTTAAAAAAAAAAAAACATTAATCTCCTATATATCCTAATCAACAGCAATGAAGTTAGCACCCCAAAAAAGTGGAATACCCTCATCAATGGAAAAATAAAGATAAAGGAAAAAAAAAAAATCAGTGCTTGATAAAATTAAAACAAAACTGTTAAAGAATTAAGTTCACAGTTCAGAATTAAAAACCAAAAAGTGGGGCGCCTGGGTGGCTCAGTGGTCGAAGCCTCTGCCTTCAGCTCGGGTCATGGTTCCAGGGTCCTGGGATCGAGCCCCGTATCGGGCTCTCTGCTCGGCAGGGAGCCTGCTTCCCCCCCTCTCTCTGCCTGCCTTTCTGCCTGCTTGTGATCTCTGTCAAATAAATAAATAAAATCTTTAAAAAAAAAAAAAAAGTAAGGAGTGCACATTAAAAAATACTAGCTACCTTGGGCTCAGAGCTCAAACTTAACTTCTTTCAGTCTAAGTAATTAAAAGACAAAATTTGAAGCAGCTGGGTGGCTCAGGAAGTTAAGCATCTGCCTTAATGATCCCAGGGTCCTGGGACTGAGTACCCCATTGGGTTCCTTGCTCAGCAGGGAGCCTGCTTCTCCCTCTCCCTCTGCCCTTCTCCTTTTGCCCCCCTTCCCAGCTCTTGCTTGCTCTTTCTCTCTCTCTCCCTGATGAGCAATAAATAAATAAAAACTTGGAAGGAAGGAAGTCTCAAAGACATGTATCTGACAAAGGACTTGCTCTAAAATACATAAAGAACACGAAAAACTCAATTTTAAAAAATTAGCTAAAAATTCAATGGACACTTCACAAAAGATATATAAATGCTAATAAGTACATGAAGAGTTACTCAACACCATTAGTAATCACAGGAATACAAATTAAACCACAATGTGATACTGCTACACACACACTAAAATGAATAAAAATGAAAAGACTGACAATACTAAGTGCTGCTGAGTGGGTGGGAATATGAACTGGAAGAACTACTCTGGAAAACAATCTGGCTATTCTGCATGAAGTTAAGCATACACCAACCACACAACTCAGCAATTCTAATCCTAGATATTCACCCAAGAGAAGTAAAACATGTCCACACAAAGATTTATGCATCAGTGCTCACAGCAACTGTAATGTCCACCAACAGTGAATGTAGAATTAACAAATCATTTAATGATAAAATGAAATACTGCTGAGTAATAAAAAGGACTAAACTGATATAACAGAGATGAATCTCAAATCATTATGCTAAGTGAAGGCACCCCAACACATTCTGAATATATACTGTATGTGCAACAGGTAATATAAGTGTTGCATACTATATATACTGTAGCAACACTACAATATACTATTTACTGTAATGTACATATAATGTAATACACATGCTATAATAATTACATTTCTAATAAACTGTATAAAAAGTAAAACTAACCTAGAGTGACAAGGAGCAGAGAGCAGTGGCTAAGGGCCAGGGGAAGAAGGACTAAAGTGAAAGAGGCATAAAGGAACTTTTTAGGGTGATGGAAATGTTCTCTATCTTGATCATGGTGGTGGTGTTTACATGGGTATGAACATTTATCAGAAAGAACTGAACTATACGGGGCACCTCGGTGGCTCAGTGGGTTAAAGCCTCTGCCTTCGGCTCAGGTCATGATCCCAGGGTCCTGGGATCGAGCCCCGCATCGGGCTCTCTGCTCAGTGGAGAGCCTGCTTCCCCCTCTCTCTGTCTCTGCCTGCCTCTCTGCCTACTTGTGATCTCTGTCTGTCAAATAAACAAATAAAATCTTAAAAAAAAAAAAAAAGAACTGAACTATACACTTAAAATAGGTATATTCTGTTGCATTTTATTGAAAATTATATGTAAGATATTTTAAAAACCAATGAATTGGTTTTTTAGCCTTAGTCCACCAGCAACAAAAACTGGTTCGGAATATTGAATATACCACGTACCTTAACTTACAAATATAAATATCCCCTAAAATGCAAATTAGTAGCCAAAACTACTCCCTTTGTTTCAGTAATCAAATTTGTTCCAAATACATTTACTAGGGCTTAATAAATACACAATATCCATAAGAAGTGCACATAGGTGTCTATTTGCTATTTCACATATTCTTGACATTCATCTGCAAGCTCAGAAAACTAAATGTTCATAAACTATTTAGTTATAAACACTCAAACAGAAACATTAGAACTTTAGAGATACATTCATCAAAGTTAAGCTCTACCTACCCATTTGCCAAAGTCGTGGCTTCTCTCATTTGAGCAATTGATCTGTTAACCAAGTCAGCTTTCCTCTGATTATAGGCAGCCAATGACTGCTGTACTGACACAGGAACCATAGTCTCAAACAAATCTAAAATTAGGAAAGAAAATTTCAACAAAATTTCAAGACAAAACACCTGTAAAGCGAATATTCATATTCCCTTTCCAATATTCACATTAAAAGTCTACAAATACTTAAAAATCAAAACCAAATCACTATTAAAAATACAATAATGAAGAGGATTTTTAGATCACTATATTCAAGGACAATGACAATGAAGGCTTTCTTTTTCTTTGATCTTAATTTTCTTAACTTTTTAAGATGTTTGTCACCGACATTAAGAGATCTTTGGTAAAGAAGACTTACATGTAAGAAAACACACTGTTCATTTGTTGATTAAGTAGCCTACAGTGCCATGGTTTGATTTCCAACTCCATCCACCACTTCCTAGCTCTGAAACACTGGGCAAAATTACTTAAGCACTCTGTGAATCAATAACCTCATCAGTCAACTAGGGATAATAACAGCACATATCTCATGGGACTACTGCAAGAATATGAATTCTGAGCTAGCATCTGTACTTAAGAGTCCCTGGCACACAGTAAACACATCTTGTTTGCTAAGTAGAAAATAGTAAGGTAATCACCCTTTCCCAATAACTTAGAATATTATTCTTGGGATTTCAACTAGACTACCATATACTGAATGTATCTACAATATCCAAGGATAATATTTACCTCATACAACTATGACTCCCTAAGTTTATACATTTAAAGTCATATTTACGAATGTTCATTTTTAATGGCAGACTCTTAAATCAATTACAAATGTTTACAAAATGACATATGCT
Source organism: Taxidea taxus jeffersonii (assembly GCA_003697995.1). Taxonomy (NCBI): domain Eukaryota; kingdom Metazoa; phylum Chordata; class Mammalia; order Carnivora; family Mustelidae; genus Taxidea; species Taxidea taxus. The sequence continues at coordinate 20,587 of ML100992.1, forward strand.
TAAAGTCTATCATTACTCAGTTTCAAATTCTGACTCTGTTGTATACAGATATTTTATTACCATTTACTCTCATTCTTGAAATTTCACTATAGATACACCACTTCATTTTTATTTTCAATGCATTTTAAACATGAATGCAAATCATATTCAAAGCATACAATAGCTGTTACATGATTTTAGCTTAAAAAAACAGATTAAACTGGGAAAAAGATGAGTAAGATTAAAGTGTATCTGAATACTTGACATACCAGTGAATTTCTGGCTGATGGGTACACTGACTGGGGTAGATTTCACAAGTGTAGCTTTGCCAATAGGGTCTAGATCTTTAAGGTCTGGAACTCGATCATGATAAATGAAGTCATTATCCTTCTTTGCTGCAGAAAGGGCACGGCTGATTTTGTCAGAAAAATCTTTCACATTAACATATTCATCATAGCGAGATGCCACTGTCTTAATCAATTCTGCTGCGTGCTAAAGAGAAAATGTTAAAAAAAAAAAAAAAAGTTTTCTTTTTCTCAACCAAGGATCCAAGCATTGGTTTTTCAAAACTATCTTTGAGGACTTGTATTTCCAGCAATGTGGTCAACAGAATAACCTAGAAATTATCCCATCACAAAATACCAAAATATCAAAAATAAAGAATAAACATAGCTGGCATCCCTCTAAACACATGGATGAATTACCAGGAAAGTAAAAGAAATCCATGGGCCAATCATGAAAAAATGACCCAGCCAACACAGGAAAGCAAGGAAGAAGCATGTTATCTCAGCATGAACAGGAGTATTTTTTTTTTTAAAGGTCTATCCTCATAATTCATAACATGAGCATATGCCTCATGTAAATGTAGGGCTCAAACTGCATTACTCAGGTGGTTTCAGGTACAGTAACATCAGATAAAATAGGCAATAAAGCCAAAAGCATCATTAGGGATAAATTAAGTACTTAATGCTTAACATCTGCCAATTTGCCAGAAAGACATAAAACTTCTTATACTTTGCATTTAATAAGTCTCTATGTATATAAACAATTATAATGCGAAATGGATAAATCTACCCCTCATCAGAGGGGAAAATTTTAACATTCCTGTCTCAACATGACAGACCAAGTAAACAAAAAAATTATTAAGATTACAGATCTGAACAGCACAATTAATAAGTTTGATTTATGAGACACTGGGACCCTTGGACTCCACAATTAGAGAATATATAATAATATCCTCAGACATACAGAGAACATGTATACAGAGTAACCACTGAAGATAAAGCAAGTATGAAACACAGAATTATAGAAATACATGAATGGCTTAATGATATAGAAATACAAGAATGGTTTAAGAAAACCTACTTATATAATTCTCCAAATAATAAATTTTAAAAGATCAAATTATCTACATAGGTGTTGAAAAAGCATTTGATAATATTCAATATTCATCACTGATATTTTTGAAAATCTTGGCAAAATCAAAACAGATATCCAATCCCTTAACATGATAAAATCTTAACCCCTAAAGCTAATATACTTAGCAGAAAAATTTAAGAAACATTCCTAGAGTCAAAATAAAATTAATAACACATCAACCACAGAATTTTTCAAAACAAGATAAAAAAAATGAAATCAGATATATAAAATTTAACAACCACAGAATATGTCAAAACAAGATTAAAAAAATGAAATCAGATATATAAAATTTAGAAAAGGAAAAAAATGATCATTTACAGGTGATGTATTTGAATACCAGGAAAACCTAAAAGTCAACTACACTATTCTAAATAATAAGAGAGGTGGCTTAGATGCAAAATCAATACAGCAAAACAAAAGCTCCATCTTCAATGGAAACTAGAAGACAGAAAATATACAAATTTAAATCACTTATCACATTTGATTTGTAAATATGTGGTCAAATAGCAAAGTTAGTACTACAGTCATTCAGATATACTGAACACACTGGAGAAAAAAGGGACTGCTAAGCCCCCCTCCCTCCATGAGAGGAAATGACTTTAAGCAAATCTGAAAATGATGAAATGGAATGAAGTAACAAGTGCCAACAGATGATAAAGGCAAAGCCAAATGGCCCATGTCAGCCACCAGGAGTCACAGGAAAAAGGGGAGTGCTGAGGGGCCTCATCCCAAGCGGGGATTGCTGAGAGCAAGAAGCTGATTAATCAAAGGCAGAGAGGCTGGGGGAAGTAGACAAGAGGAGTGAAAAGCAAGGAGAAAGAAGAAAGGGGGTGAGCACTCAGAAAAGGCCAACAAAATAACAAACTCTCAAAGCAGACGCACCACCCTACAAACCAAAGGCTGTGAGGAACTCAGGGAAACACAAATTTGGAGGTTAGGAGTCCTTCCTCAACCAATTTAGGCTTATAGAGCCAAAGAAGCAAAACTGAGGACGGTGCCCTTACACAAAGAGGCATGGAACACTCTCAGGTGCCATTCCCCCACTCAGGAGCCTCTTGCTATTCTTCTATCAGAATCAATCCTCATTCAAATACAAGTAACTAATACGGCATCCCATCTGCCTCAACACAAAGAAACCAAGAGGAAAAGGATGAAAATGAGCATATAAGTAAGTTTCCGACAGGTAATGAAAATTCACCAAAGAAATGTGGTCACAAAGCAGATGAAAACAGCATGCTAAAAAAACTAAAATAAACTAAAAAACTTAAGGGTATAATCATAGTATCAAAAGAACACAAAATATGAACAGAGGACCAGATGGCCCAGACAACAGTGGGTGAACAGCAGATAACAAGAGAATGTGCAACAGGAACTGACAGAACTCAAGCAAGAAAATGAAAAAAAACTCAAAATCACTTTTAAAAAGATTGAAATATTTACACAAGTAACAAAAAAGGGATAACAGACATCACAGACACCATTTAAGAAATATACAATACAAGAAAGTGAGGAAAATTCAATATGGCAGTCAAGGAGAGGGAGGCCATTACAAATTAAAGATTTGTAAAACATGTCAACCAGATACAATGTGAAGACCTTGTATGGATCCTGATTTGCACAGACCAACTGTAAAGAAAACAGTAAGAAAAAATGCAGGAAGGGGCACCTGGGTGGCTCAGTGGGTTAAGCCCCTGCCTTCGGCTCAGGTCATGATCTCAGGGTCCTGGAATCGAGTCCCGCATCAGGCTCTCTGCTCAGCAGGGAGCCTGCTTCCCCTCCCCCTGCCTGCCTCTCTGCCTACTTGTGACCTCTATCTGTCAAATAAATAAAAAAAAGCTTTCAAAAAAAAAAGAAAAAAGAAAAAATCCAGGAAAACTAAACTAGGTCTGGATAATATTACATTACTAATATTAATTATTAACCAGTTATTAATTTTGCTGGGTGGGATGACATTGTAGTTTTAGGGTTTTAAGTCTTATCTGTTAGAGATATATAGTAAAATACTTAAGGATGAAATATGTGAAATACTCCAAAAAAATAAGAGGGGAAGGGGAAATAAGTGAAACACAAATAGCAAAATACTGATAAGCACTGGAGCTGGGCACCAGATATTTGATGATTCATACCTTATATACATTTTTTTTAATTTTCCATAGTAAATATTTAAAAAAATTCATATAGAAGCATAAACAAAAAGAACAATCAGGAAAATTCAGAAATGAGAGATGGATACCTATCAGGCATTAAAACAATTTTAAGAGTCAATGACTAAAACTGTATAGAACTAGAACATGAAGATAAGCCAATGAAACAGAATAAAAAGTTTAAAAATAGACCCAAATATATATGACGAATTTAGTGTGTGACAAAGCCAGAATCTCAAGTCAGTGGAGTAAGAAAGTCACTGTAATAAATGGTTTGGGGAGGGGCACCTGGGTGGCTCAGTGGGTTGGAGCCTCTGTCTTCGGCTCAGGTCATGATCTCAGGGTCCTGGGATCAAGCCCCACATCGGGCTCTCCACTCAACAGGGAGCCTGCTTCCTCCTCTCTCTCTGCCTGCCTCTCCACCTACTTGTGATCTGTCAAATAAATAAATAATAAAATTTAAAAATATAAATAAATAAATGGTTTGGGGACAAGTGGGTAAGCCATCTGGAAAAAGGAAAACTGGATCCATACTTCCCATATCAGGATAAATTCGAAGTGGATCAAAGATCCAATAAATTATAGATGCATTATACTTTTACTATCAGCAATCCAATTTCTAGAAATTTAAGGTATCCCTGCTGCTGTGGACTAAACTGTTCATCCCTCCCCAAAAATTCCTATGCTGACACTCTAACCCTCAAAGTGATGGTACTTGGAGATGGGACTTTTAGAAGATTATGTTCTGATGAGGCCATTCGGGCAGAGCCCTCATTATGGGATTAGTGCCCTTTCAAGAGGATGAACCAGAGGGACGCCTGGGTGGCTCAGTTGGTTAAGCGGCTGCCTTCAGCTCAGGTCATGATCCCAGCGTCCTGGGATCGAGTCCCACATCAGGAAAGGAGCCTGCTTCTCCCTCTGCCTCTGCCTGCCTCTCTGCCTATGCTCACTCTCTCTCTCTCTCTAACTAATAAATAAATAAAATCTTAAAAAAAAAAAGGATAAACCAGAGAATGTGCTCTCTCTCTTCCCCTCACCCATGTAAGGACACAGAGAGAAAATGGCCAATAGTCTACAAACCAGGGAGAGAACGCTCACGAGAACCTAACCATGCTGACATCCTGGTCTCAGCCTCCACAACTATGAGAAAACAAATTCCTGTTGTTCAAACTCTCAATCTATGATAACAGAAGCCAGAGCCAAGACACCTATACAAAATGCCATGTGTACATAATTATTCACTCCAGTATTACTTGCACAAAACCTTGCAAACACCAAAAGGAGACAGCAATAAACTGTTTATACAATGAAGCACACTTCAGCTCTAAAAAAAAATTAGGAAGGTGTCTCTATTACAATATTATTATTATTAACTATTATTATTATTAGTGCTGCCAAAGCAAGCACTCTATTGCTATATTAAAATGGACAGATCTTTAGGATATGCTGTTGCATGATGCTGAAGCAAGACACACAATGCTGTATGAAGCATAGTACCTCATATGTAAGAATGGGGAGAGTTAAGAACATGCATTGTGTGTATTATGTATGCAAGTGCATGTATTTGCTTATATTTCAAAGAAAAAAGGTACTGAAAGGATTAAATGAGAATCTAATGGAAATAACCTTTGGGGCAGTGGGGGAAAAAAATGGAGGCTTATCTTCATAAGCCATAAAAAATGGAGGGGGAAAAAAGCAAACAGAGAAAGGGTGAAGTGTATAACTTTACATATACCTAATTTTCCCAATTTTAAATTTCAAAAAATTTCAAGCCCACAGAAAACCTGAAAAAATAAAAGAAGGAATAACAGACCCACACTTAGTTTCAACAAGTGTTAGCAATTTGCCATATTTGCTTTATCACTCTTTCCCATATATACACTTACATGTATTTTTTTTTTTGCAAGATCATTTGAAACTAAATTTCGTCCATAAACATGTAAGCATACATCTGGTAAGAACAATCTCCTTAATACCTATAAACTATTATCACAACTAACAACAAGCAATACTTTCATAAAAAGTTTTCCTAGGGGACGCCTGGGTGGCTCAGTGGGTTAAAGCCTCTGCCTTCGGCTCAGGTCATGATCCCAGGATCCTGGGATCGTGCCCCACATCCGGCTCTCTACTTGCTGGGGAGCCTGCTTCCTCCTCTCTCTGCCTGCCTCTCTGCCTACTCGTGATCTTTGTCTGTCAAATAAATCTTTAAAAAAAAAAAAAAGTTTTCCTAGGTTCCCCATTAATAAATTAAGTATATCTGACAGATACTCATTCTAGAGAGTCACATTTTTATATCTATCTCTTTTTATGTCTGACAACTGTACTTCGTCTGCGTTAGAGATTCCACCAAGATAATCAAAGGTACAGCCTTCTGGAGCCAAATAAAGGGCACTGTCCAGGAAGAACAGACAGCTCATGAGTCCTATAAGCCCAGGTACAATTTTTCTTGCCCCAAAAGTAAATCCCAAGCAACAGTCTTACCTTCACTACTATTTTATCTACTGTTTTCCTTTTCCTGCCTCTGGGATTTTGGTTTTGCTTATTTGCTCATACCAATGTTTCTTTTCCCCGCTGCTGACAGCAATGACTAAAAAGCTGGTTTAATGGTGTGATCACCTAATGATCTCTATCAGGTTCATGGGGTACTCTGAGCCATAGACTACAGAGAATATGATTTATTAGTCATCTTTTTCTATTTGTTCTGTTTGCCTATTTCTGAGCTCAAATCAAGTAAAAAATAAAATCTCAACCATGCAAAGAGGAGCAGCCCTCTGAAATATGATTTAGTGTTCGTATTCTATGTTAACTTTCGACCTTTGACTAAAGCTAAAACTGTTAAGTCAGAAACTCTCATGTGTAACTGAAAAAAGTCTTTCCCTCTCACTGTTAAAGTCTGAAACAGTTTCCTTTTTCCAGACGGGATTTTAAATAAAGAACTCTTTTGTGACTGGTTTATAGACACTAAGAGCTTACTTGAAACTAACAGTCCTAGAATTCCCAGAAAATAAAGGAACTAAACCTTTTTTTTTTAATATTTTATTTATTTATTTGACAGACAGAGATCACAAGTAGGCAGACAGAGAGGAAGGGAAGCATGCTCCCCGCCGAGCAAAGAGCCCGACACGGGGCTTGACCCCAAGACCCTGGGACGCTGGGACCATGACCCAAGCCGAAGGAAGAGGCTTTAACCCACTGAGCCATCCAGGCACCCCAGGAAGTAAACTTCTAATACTTTAAATATGCTAGCCTGAAAAAAATCCTTCCCACAGAAACCACTTTTTCAAGAAGCATTTTTATGTAAGAATCTAAGTTACTATAATCAAAGTGAACTCTGGACAACTGAGATATGTTTGAATATCTGTATTTTATTAGGAAGTATGCCTTTCCCTGATTTTATCCATGTGAAGAATAAGCATACATTTTCTTTTTTTATAAGACTTGGCTTTCAGGGTGCCTGGGCGGCTCAGTCGGTTAAGTGTCTACCTTCAGCTCAGGTCACGATCTCAGGGTCCTGGGATCAAGCCCTGCTCTGTAGGGAGCCTGCTTCTCCCCCTCCCTCTGGCCCACACTCCTGCTTGCTCTCTCTCTCTCTCTCTCAAATAAATAAATAAAATCTTTAAAAAAAAAAAAAGACTTGGATTTCTTCCCCCATAAAAAGACTAATTAATCTAAACTTCCCAAATGATATGTGCAGAATATCTTCTAATATCCAGTCCATATTTAAAGTTCCCTAACAGTCCTCTTCCTACCCTCTGCTCACCAACATTCAAATACAAACAACTCATATAAACAACCCTTGCCCCTGCTGTGAAATTGACCCAGATGTCACAAGTTTCTGACAAACCAATGCTGACAGTATGGACAACTGCACAGAAGATACTCTGCTGTTTACAAAATCTATTTATATATACAGTATACCTTGTACAACGCAGGAGAAAGTGGCACCAACACCCTGCAACACAGTCAAAAATCCACTCTTTTGACTCCCCAGCAGCTTAACTACTAATAGCCTAAGCTGACCAGAAGCTTTACCCATAAAATAAACAAATAACACATATTTTGTAGGTCACATGTATTTTATATTATACTCTAACAATAAAGTAAGCTAGAGAAAAGAAAATGTTATGAAGAAAATCACAGAGGGGCCCCTGAGTGCCTTTGTCAGTTAAGCCTCTGACTCTTGACTTTGGCTAAGGTCATGATCCCAGGGTTGGAGATGGAGTCCCACATCTGGGCTCTGCACTCAATAGGAAGTCTGCTGGAGATTATGTCTCTGTCCCTCGCTGTGCCAACCCCCACCCCCGAAATAAATAAACCTTAAAAAAATAAAATAAAATCACAGAGAAGAGACAATACATTTACAGTACTATAACGTATCTGTGTTTAAATGGGCCCACACAGTTTAAACCTATGTTGTTCAAGGGTTAACTGCATTACCACTGTCTTTCTCAAGCTATGGAACTGCATGTCTCAATTCAAAGGCTAGGCCAAAGTTAAGCACTCCACAACCTTTCTGAAGCATGGCAATTTAGATTATTTTCTATTAAAAAAAAAAAAAAAAAACATGGATGGGGCGCCTGGGTGCTCAATCAGTTGAGTGTCCAACTCTTGGTCTCAGCCCAGGTCACAATCTTGGAGTCATAGGATCAAGTCCCACGTTGGGCTCCACCATCAGCGAGGAGTCTGCTTGAGATTCTCTCCCTCCCTCTCCCTCACACTCTCTCCCCCTCTAAAATACATAAATAAAATCTAAAAAAGAAACAAACAAACAACAACAACAAAAAAAAACACACACACACATGGTGGGGCACCTGGCTGGCTCAGTCCATTAAGTGTCTGCCTTTAGCTTAGGTTATGATCTCTGGATCCCGGAATCAAGCCCAGGGCAGGCTCCCTGCTCAGTGGGGAGTATGCTTCTCCCTCTCCTTCTGCCCCACCCTACTCCTTCATCCCCCCCACCCCCGCTCATGCTCTCTCAAATGAATAAATAAAATATTAAAAAAAAAAAAAGATTTTAAAAAGCGCCCAGATAAAGCCTAAAGATAAAAACAATCACTCTTCTCTGCTGATAGGGGCAATGAGTGGGAAAGATTTTTATGAGCACTTATTTCCAAGGGACTCACCTGTAACCTTGCAATCTCTTCTCCAAATTTCTTCTGTTGCTTTGCCAGGATAGACTGGTGGTACTCAGCGTTGGCCTGCATGATACAGTGCTTTGCAGCCAAGACAGGGAACACCTCCTGGAAATAAAAATACTGACCAGGGGAGAGTCCAACCACACAAACCACCACAGACAACATGGGATGCAGGAAGAAAAAGGAAAAGGGAGACAGAAATTAGAATCACCCCATTAATGTTTTAGAGATAGGTTAGTCATTAGGTGTAAACAGAGAAGACCACATGATTCTGCAGGAACTGAATTCAATGAATTCAACTTTTTTCTTCCAATTAAAATTAAGGGGTTTTTCTTTTGAACTGTTAAGTGAAGCCAATTTAAGTTTTTTAAGTCTTCAATCAAGCCATGAAGTCAACATTTTGTTTACAAAGAAGACAGGAAAGCATGCATTAGAAAGAGAAGGGAAACAGACATTCACAGAGGAATACCAAGCACAGGGCTTTAGAAGCTTTCTTTTGAGTCCTTACCCAGCCCTTAGAGTTAACTAAACCACCATTACTCACATACACTAATGAAAATGCTCTATAGCTGACTGTTTCATCATGTTTAAAAGACAAAAGACAGTAAATTAAGTTCCCACTTACATTTATATCCTAAGAAAATTTAATAAAGATGATCTCTAGCCATATAAAAATTTAGTATAAATGCTAACATTTCAGATCATATACTCAAAAACACAAACAGACAAATGCACTAAATTAATATCTAACATGATGAAGTGTTATTTTTGCCCTAATTTGTTTTGAAAAAATTCCAGTCAAAATTAGTTTTAAAAGATCCAAACACATGAACCAGAGAAGCACTTATTTCAGTAGATGTTCTTCCAAAATGTCAAATCCTAGCCTGCAACCTTGCTGTCTTTAGGAAGTACATGACATCTGAAATCCAAGAAATATACTAGGCCGTCATGGTCTAGACAAAAAAATAAAGACAGTCAAAAACTCAAGTACTACCTGGTATGCTTTCCTGTCTCCCAGTGAATAATTTGCTAGCTGCCTGGATCACTACTTCCAGTTTTATAACTAGAATATGAAAATACCTTATGAGCTTTATTAGTAAAAAGGCAAAAAGAACATCTGAATCTCAAGCTGTATTCATGCCAGGTCTCAAGGTAGGGCTGGAGCAACTTGCTATTTAAACAGGAGATTTTCAAGGAATACCAGGAATGCTGCAGAGGTAGTTTCCAAGTCTTTGAAGGTGACATTCTTCTCTCCGTGACACGACTGAACTAATGGCCCAACAGGATGTAACGGTACACTGTGCAGCTGAACATGAGGTCTTTCAGATGAAAAAAAGGTGAGAGAAGATCCCGAGGCTCTTTTCAGGAGTAACAGTATTAACATCCAAGAGTCCTGGGCAAATTTCTACTGATCTCTTGGTGTATTTTAAATCTCCAGGAATTCCTTCACATGAATTCCTAATTCTCCGACTAATTTGTGCTGTTGAGATATTTATGTGCTTTTTTATTTCACTACAAAATTGTCTGCAATTTCATAATTTAAAAGATTCCTGAATGACATAAATCAATAAATTCTCCTATAAAAAATCATGTAACAAAAACCATATGTAGATACAGATAAAACCAATTACCTGAACATTTCTGAGAGTAGTTGAAACATACATTTCACACAATCTGTTAAATTCCCTTTTTTAACCATTCTGAGTTTACTTGTTAGTCTAATCATCTGCTTTGTCATTTACATATGATCATCACTGACTAGTCTTTTCAAATGCCACTTCAGAAAAGTTTACATTAAAACAATTAATACTCCCTGTGATGTGTGGTCTAAGATGGTTGTTTTCCTTAGCTGTCCAATAGCAGCCCAATTTTCTATCCCTGTTGGCAAAACTTAATTCTAATCAAAATAGTAGATGAATTTGTTTCTTTTGCTTTTGTCTTTATGTCTGTTTTTGTGCCTTAAGACTCATCTTTAAGAAAACAGGACAATAATTAAAAGTGTGACTAATCAACATGCTCAAGTATTCATGCTTATACCAAATCACCAATTAATTAGAATTACACAAATCTTCATGTGGTAAAATAACTGGAGAGGCTCAAAAATTTCCAGAGTTTTAGCTTGGAAAAACAAATTTAGTTAAGAGCAGAGACAAAGGCATATGCTAAATATAAAAGAATTTTCCATGCATCCTAAATAAGTTATTTCTACAAATATATTCTCCAAATGCCTCTCCTAAAATTTCAAGTTTCTTTATAAAACATTATTTTCAATGCACCTTCTTATACACAAAAACATCCAAGTTATTTCCACATGCAAAAGAACCAAGTGTTTACAAAAACAATAACTGACCTTGGGGAGAGTATCTTTGTACTGACACTGTTTAAAAGCATCACCAAAGTAATCTGCAGCCTGATTAGCCAATTTAGCTATGATGGCATCTTTCATTTTATCTGGAATAAAATATTAAATTGACCATTATAATTAAAATAAATATAAAATAATCTGATATATCATGGTAACAGGATAAACACCAAGATCACAAATTTATGTATTTGTCTAAAAAAAAGTCCTTACTGATGAAATCAATTCTTCCACATAAAATTTAACCACTTTATGGGCAAATCCAGAGTCAGAAAATAGATTAGTGGTTGCCACGGGCTGGGAAAAAAGGAGAATGGGGAGGGGGTTTGGAGTTTGTTTCTGGGGTGATGATAATGTTTGAAAATAAGGGATAGTGCTGGTGGTTTCAAAACTCTGAATATACTAAAAAACAATCAACTGTAAATTTCAAAAGGGTAAATTTTATTATATATGAATTATATCTTACTATCTTACTGTAAGCTGTTATAAGATAAAAACTATTCCAGTTCATATTGCTTCCATGACTGCTCTCTTATTTTCAATTTCTATGCACTTCCATAATCAGACCATATCCCAATCTCTCACACTAACTTACACGCCTCCTAAGAATTGTTTTTATTTCCTCATTCACAGGACCAGGGACTCTGTCTAGATGCTCCTTCTTATTAATTACATCTAGTTTAGAGTAGATCTCTTTGAAGAAACTCTTCTTGACTAATTAATCTAAAATTACCATGACTCCCCCAGTATCCTTACCCAGAGCCAGGCCACCAGGCATTATCACATAATCTATTTTATTTTCTTTATACCAATTATCTCCCTTTAAAATCACCTTGGCTACTTAATTTCTTGCTTATCATCTTTCCCACACTAAAAATTTAAGCTTCCTGAAAATAAGAATCTTGTTTATTTGCAACCTCTATTTAGAGCCTAGAGCAGTGACTGGCACACAGTAGGTACCCAATAAATACATGCTGAATGAATGAATTTTTGACCCACTACAAATATACACAAATACTATTCCAGAGTTTAGTATTTTAAGACAATAACTATCTATTTCATAAAATGCTTCAAACACAGCCTACATTCATAAATGTTCATTTGTACCACCTTAATTTCAGAAAAGGAAAGCTGAAAATTTTCAATAACCTATGTGTTAAGTTCAAAGAGGGAAAGCTCTACATTGAGCATATTATATTCTAATCACCTTCCTATTTTAAAAGCTTATCACTTTTTTTCACATGCAACAAAATGGAGGAAAAATTAAAATTACCTCTTGTGGCTTTTAAAAAAAATACTTCTTGGGCCTGTGCCAACATAATAAGACTGAGGGTCCCAACAGTATCTGGAGATATGTCCACAGTAGGCTCTCGATTTAAGGCAGATAAAACTGTCTCTTTAATATGTAAAAAGGCACCACTAGCAAACTACAGGGAGGAAAAAGAGAACTTCTTTGAAATCTACAGAAACCCAGCCAAGACTTAATTTTCTACTGTTATACACAAATCATTTCAAATGTTAATTTAGTTGAATAGTTACTATTTTTAAATTTTTATATTGTTACAAATCCAAAAACATCTGACCTACAGACAACAATGCTGTACAGTTAACAGAAGATTTAACAAAGATTAAAAGTACACTGCAGCAAAAAATACAGTAATCTTAGAGGACAAATTGGTTAAACTTATTTTTAGATATACTTCCTCAAGACTAACATGAGAAAAGAGGCAGGGATAAAACATTATTAAAATGCATTTAGTGCTAAAATGATTTTACTTTGATCTCAGACAAATCCATCTGTCAAGTAATTAAACATGCCATACTTAGGGAAAACCTTAAATATTACAGGTGCCTAGTCCTCTGAAGAACAACATTATTATCCACTGCTAATGATTTCTATTTGGCTTTCAAAGATCCCTGGTGAAATGTTCTCCTTCAGATTTTTTATTCCTGATTATATTTTGCTGAAGTTAACACAAAAATAACCGCTTTTATGAAACAAATGATCCTGGAAAAAGAAAAACATCAGTCTGGGTTTAAAAGGTGTTGTGGGGGGTGCCCGGGAGGCTCAGTTGGCTAAGCGTCTGCCTTTGGCTCAGGTCATGATCCCAGGATCCTGGGATCAAGTCCACCATATCAGTAGTGTCAGGCTCCCTGCTCAGCAGGGAGTCTGGTTCTCCCTCTCCCTCTGCCCCTCCACCCTGCTCATGCTCTATCATTCTCTCTCTCAAATAAATAAATAAATCTTTAAAAATAAATTAAGTACGTAATTAAAGGTGCTGTGGGTTACAGAGAGATGCTCTGCAGAGATAATTCAAGGTTAACTGTATTGAAAGTGAAAATCATGTTTTCTGCAGTCAAAAGTATAAAACTAGAGCTTGTGCAAGAGGTGATGACCTAACCTTGCTCAACAAACTGAGAGAATCACATACTAGAACAACAAAGGATGCAGTCTTTCTCACCAATCTTGGAAATGGAGGCCCAAGAGGTTATTAAAGAACACAGCCGGGGCGCCTGGGTGGCTCAGTGGGTTAAGCCTCTGCCTTTGGCTCAGGTCGTGATCTCAGGGTCCTGGGATTGAGCCCCGCATCAGGCTCTCTGCTCAGCAGGGAGCCTGCTTCCCCCTCTCTCTCTGCCTGCCTCTCTGCCTACTTGTGATCTCTGTCTGTCACATAAATAAATAAAATTAAAACAAAACAAAACAAAAAAAAAAGAACACAGCCAAGTGCACACAGCTTCTTGGTAGCAAACAGCCTAGATGGCCTAGGAGCTAGGTCTTACCAATATTACCCCTCCTTTCCATCACACTAGGTGACCTACGGTGAATCGCAGAAGTGACTCACAGGATGGAATGTTCTCAGTAATTAAGAATGCCCTGTAAGATATCACATGCCAATTAACTGAGTCACAGTTAAAAGTAAATAATTAAGTTTACTTCATTTTCACATTTTATTTTTTTTTAAAGATTTTATTTACTTATTTGTTAGAGAGAGCGAGCGAGCACAGGCAGACAGAGAGGCAGGCAGAGGCAGAGGGAGGAGCAGGCTCCCTGCCGAGCAAGGAGCTCATTGTGGGACTTGATCCCAGGACGCTGGGATCATGACCTGAGCCGAAGGCAGCCGCTTAACCAACTGAGCCACCCAGGCGTCCCTCATTTTCACATTTTTAAATATTGGCCCTCTATAGCCTCAAAAAGAAAAGGGATGTGCATCATGTTTGTCATCCATGCCCTTGGAGCACCTTGTTTGCTTAAAATCTATCTTCCTCTCACTTTTTCATTTTTTTAAGATTTTGGGGCACCTGGGTGGCTCAGTGGGTTAAGGCCTCTGCCTTCGGCTCAGGTCATGATTCCAGGGTCCTGGGATCGAGCCCCGCATCGGGCTCTCTGCTCGGTGGGGAACCTGCTTCCCCTCTCTCTGCCTGCCTCTTTCCCTGCCTGTGATCTCTGTCTGTCAAATAAATAAATAAAATCTTAAAAAAAAAAAAAAAAGATTTTATTTATTTATTTAGCAGATAGAGACACAGAGAGAAAAGGAACACAAGCAGGGTGAAGCAGGCCTCCCACAGAGCAGGGAACCTGATGTGGGGCTCGACCCCAGGACTCTGGGATCATGACTCAAGCCGAAGGCAGACGCCCAACAACTGAGCCACCAAGGCACCCCCCCTCTCACTTTTAAAAGAGCATTCCTCACCTCACTCATACACTTAAACATCAGGAAAAAATCAGACTCAATCTCTAGGACAAGCAAATTCCAGAGCCAAAGAAGACACTAGAAGCACTGTTTGGAATTCCATAAAATTTGGAATCAGAACACCTGAAACCCCAATGGACCAGTTATTAACACTCTGATCTTTTAGTCTCCTTGCATCTAAAATGAGAATGACATAATATAGCATGCATTACAAGCCTTACATGAGAGTAAAATAATGTACATGAGCACACTTTGTAAATAACATAATATAAAACATGAGAATTATACATGATATCACTCAGCAGCAATTTACTCTATAAATTAAAACAAAAATAAAAATTAATAATACTGCCAAAAATATGCCATATTAGTAAATAATAATATCTAAAATCTAAATTTAAGAACATTACATACCTGACCACATTTAAATATGACCTCTCCAAGTCTCAGAGTTAAAATTTTCTTAGGTCTTAACTTTTGTCACAATGGTGAAATTTTATAATGTGTCTTACTCTAAGAAAAAAATATGTTACAATAATGTATATCTGACCCTTGAACATCAGAGGTTTGAACTACACAGGTGCACTTATGCAGGGATTTTTTTTTTTTCAATAAATACAGTATGGTACTATATGGTACTATGGTACTATAAATATATTTCTCTTATGTAGTTCTTAATAACGCTTTTCTCTAGCTTACTTTAAGAATACAATATAAAATACATGTAACATACAAAATGTGTGTTATTTGTTCATTTTATGGGTAAGGCTTCTGGTCAACAGTAGGCTATGAGTAGCTAAGGCCTAGGGGAGTCAAAAGTTACAGCGTATTTTTTGACTGTGCAGGGGGTCAGTACCCCAACCCCCATCCTTTCAAGGGTCAACTGTACAAAATTTTTAAATGAGGCCAATTATTTGAAAGGGATTTACCAAGAACTTCACCTAAAACATTCAATCATTTGTTCTCCCAACATTTATTGAGCCTTTCTTATGTGCCAGGCACTGTGCTAGGTGCTGGGTATACAATGGTGAAGAAAAAAAGAGCTGGTCTATAGGTATGACGTTTATCAAAATTCAAAAGTATTCAGTAACTCATTAAAAAGTACATTACTTTTCAAGAAAAGTGTAAAGAAACATTATAAACCTCAATATAGATATTTTCAATTTAATACAATGGAGCGTTAACCATTATATGGTTACTTTTCTGCATACCTGGTAATGCTTAGCAGCGATTTTCAATCCTTCATCATTATCCAGGTTCTGTTCTGCTGCAATCTGGCTAGCTAGGGCTGCACAGTTGAACAACACACAGCTCTTTTCATATCCTAAGCTTGCAAGAGCTGTAAAAAATTAAGAAGGAAACACTTATCATTTATTTTTCTAAAAAAAATGAATGTTTCAGAGATTGACTCTCACAAAAACATGTTTCCAAACCTTTTTCCTCACCCAAAATAGGGCCCATATTTCAAATGCTGTCCTGCCAGGCATTTATTTCCACAGCAATATTTCTATCATCTAAAATTCAAAAGATCAATGAATTATTCTTTCCTTCCTTTTATGTCCAAATGTTGTTAGGTTCCAAATGAAAAGTCATTTCTCACTTAAATCCAAATAAATTATTCCCATTTTCTCATCACTGCTCTCAAAATCGTATCTTCTCACCACATTCAAGCCAGTTCTTCACTACCAAAAACCTAACCCAACTCAAGCACCTCCAAGTATCACTCCCTTATGCCAATACATCTCTCAGAAGGCTAGAAGATAATGTGGTTAAAATACAACTCTGCTCAAGAAACTACTACACTTCACATCCACTGGGATATCAAGAACAGCAACAATAAAAAATAACAATTGTTGGCAGATATGTGGAAAAACTGGAACTGCTGTGCACTGTTGGTGGGAATGTAAAACACTGCAGCTGCTATGGAAAACAATATGGCAGTTCCTCAAAAAATTAGAAATAAAATTCCCATATGATCCAAAAATTCCACCTCTGGGTATATACCCAAAGAACTGACAGCAGTCACAAAAAGATATTTATATATCCATGATCATAGTCAAAAGGTAGAAGAAACCTAAGTGTCCACTGATGGACGAACAGATAAACAAAATGTAGTATGTACATACAATGGAATATCATTCAGCCTTAAAAATGAAGGAAATGCCATCACATGCTACATAGTGGATGAACCTTGAGAACATTAAGTGAAATACGCAGATCACAAGAAGACAAACTTACAGGCATACCTCATTTTATCGTGCTTCAACTTTATTGGGCTTTTGCAGATAACTGCATTTCTTTCTACAAACTGACAGTTGGTGGCATCAAGCAAGTCTATCAGCGCCATTTTCCAACAGCATTTGCTCGTTTTGTAGCACATTTTGATAATTCTCACAATATTTCAAAATTTTTCACCATGATTATAATTATATTTATTAGGGTGATCTGTGATCAGTGATTACAAGTCACTGAAAGCTCAGCTGATGATTAACATTTTTTAACAACAAAGTTTTAAATTAGGTTATATGCACGGTTTTCAGATATAATCCTATTGCACACTTAACAAACTATAACATAGTATAAACGTAACTCTGATATGCACTGAGAAATAGAACAAAGCTTTACATGTGAACAAAAATATATTTGCACTCTTATTCTTAGTATCCTAAAATTACACAATATTCTAATGAGTGGGTAGCCCAGGCTTTATTTAAGCAAGACATTACTGAAGGACACCTAATTCCCAGTATTTGCTACTAGACGTGCCTAGTTCATCAAGGCACATCTAGTAGCAAATACTGGGAATGCATAAATAAATGCATAAATAAACCTCCTGCTTTATTTATGTAAGTTTTTTGTTTCAACTTCTTCCAGGAACTTGGTTTGTCACTTAATCTATCTCACCATCAGCTCCTTTTCAGCCTATCAATTTGGCATTAAAAATCCTTTTTCTTGGGGTGCCTGAGTGGCTCAGTGGGTTAAAGCCTCTGCCTTCAGCTCAGGTCATGATCCCAGGGTCCTGGGATCGAGCCCCACATCGGGCTCTCTGCTCAGCAGAGAGCCTGCCTCCTCCTCTCTCTCTGCCTGCCTCTCTGCCTACTTGTCATCTCTGTCTGTCAAATAAATAAATATATCTTAAAAATATATATATATATCCTTTAAAAAAAAAAATCCTTTTTCTTGACCTCGTCTCCCTCTCAGCATAATGCTCCCTTGTCCTTAAATCATTACTGCAAATTTTCTGAAATAAGCAACTCATATTTGCTGTTTTCATTTCCTCACTTCTGGTCTACACTTCAACCGGATGCAATCTGGCTTCTTCAGCATCCCCCTAGTGGAACTTCTTTCATTGCTGTATCCAGCAACTTCTCCAACTTTAGGTGACTTGACCTCTGCCACAACGACTGTTGATGACATTCCAGCCTGAATGAAAATTAGTTACCTGGAAGTATCTTCAAAGATACTAATTCCAGTGGCCCACCCTGAAAATTCCTCCTATCACATCTGGCATTCTGTATCTTTACATCTGTACCTTTCACATTTTCCCCAGGTAATTCTATTGTACAGCCAGGCTCAGAAACCACTAGACATGACCTCTGAAATCCTCCTGGTACTCAATTCCATGTCTCTATTTTCCCCTGGTTCCTCTGAAATTTGAAGGCTTTGTCCCATCCTCATTCTCAGGAACCTCTTCCCCTGTTACCCTTGAATGTTATAATCCCTACCTCTTTCACACTTTTCCCAATCTACAGACTACCAGAGGAGACAGATTTATCATTTAATGATAACTGTTTTCAAATCAATGTCACTACCACTTCTGAGTTTTAAATCCAGTTTCCAAGTGCCAAAGAAAAATGTCTACCCAGACATAACACAGAAAAGTCAAACTCAACTTACCTATCTTAAGAAATAAATATCCAACAAGTCAAACCAAGTTATAAATCTGAGAGTCAACCTTCAACTACTACTCTTTTCTGAGAAATAGTCAGCATATCCAGTTAGTTTCAACTATGAAATGTCACTCACACCCACTCCTCCTCTTCTGACCCACATATACCACCCTGTCTAATCTCACCAACCCCCACCAGTCTCTTCACTGATGTATCTTCTTTAGTCTCTAGAGTTAGACTTTCAGGAATCACAACCCACTTCATTAAATCCTTGCCTTATGACCTCAGAAAGTCACTTAATCTTTCTAAACCAGTGTGTCCAACTGATAATAACAGTGCCTTTCTTAAATGAAACAAGATGAAACCAGAGAGGAAGACAAACCATAAGAGACTCTCAAGAAACAACTGAAGATTGCTGGGGTGGAG
>RCUC01127350.1:0-28021 GCA_003697995.1 Taxidea taxus jeffersonii
ATATATATATATATGTATATGTCTGTATGTGTGTGTGTGTGTATACACATATATGTATGTATGTATGTATGTATATGTATACATATACATATATAAACTTGAAAATCTGTAATAAAGGTTGACATTATCATTATAATCTGATGACTCGTAACAGAAAACTAGCTATGGGGGTACCAGAATCAATGATTTTAACTTTTCTGACTGTTTGTAATAGCTGTTTCTTAGGAATTCAGAAGACAAGGTCATATGTGACTCCTCAAAAACTTAGAGCTCACCAAAGTCACCATATTTGGCAAGATAATAGTATAAGTCATGTATAAAATGCTGAGTAGAATTACTGGAAGAAGTAGAATATTTTATTGTTTCTCCTTCTAACTCATCTTGACCTTTTTCCAATTGCCAGGTGAAGTTAAAAAAGAACAATTCTGCAGGGTGAGAAAAGTTCCCTCAACTAACCAATTAGGAAGCCATGGAGAGGAAGGAAGAACTTTATCAGTACAGAGTCAAAAAAAGGTAGGAATCTGAGCCAGTTTAATCTAGACAGCCTGTCCTTGAGTTAAATGAAGTAAGTGAAGGCTAAAATAAAATATCTACTTCTTGCAGTGGTTAACTATTGTTAGGCAAGACATTAAAATAATAAAACAATCATAATAAAAACTAAATTAAACAAATTGAAAACATCAGAAAATTACCAAAAACTCTGAGAATTAGTAAGAATTTACTGAACCAGATTCAAAAGTTGAGGGAGGACCAAAGAGATGAGCTTGGCATTTGAAACTGCTTTCTCATTATGGTTAACTGTCATTTCCAGAAGTAACAACAAAAACTGGCTAAAAGGTGAAGAACCCCAGTAAGCCTGAAAATTCAGAACACAGTTTAAAATGAGCAAGAGGTTAAAAAAAAATCACAGGGCGCCTGGGTGGCTCAGTGGGTTGGGGCCTCTGCCTTCGGCTCAGGTCATGATCCCGGGGACCTGGGATCGAGCCCCGCATCGGGCTCTCTGTTCAGTGGGGAGCTTGCTTCCTCCTCTCTCTCTGCCTGCCTCTCTGCCTACTTGTGATCTCTGTCTGTCTAATAAATAAATAAAAAATCTTAAAAAAAAATCACAATGGGGGGCACCTGGGTGGCTCAGTTAATTGCCTGCCTTTGGCTCAGGTCCTGATCTTGGGGTCCTAGGATTCAGTGGGAATTGGGTTCCCTGTCAGTGGTGGATCCTGCTTCTTCCTCTCCCTCTGCCCCTCCTCCTACTCATGCTCTCTCTCTCTCTCTCAAATAAATAAATAAAATCTTTAAAAAAATCACTATGGGATTTAGAAAATATTTGAAATTGAATAATAACAATAGCAAAATAATGTATTTTGAAACTTGTAGGATACAGCTAAACTATGTTTAGAGGAGCCATTATAATATTCAATGTATATACTGGAGAAGAATAAAGACTAAACATTAATGATCTGAGCAACTACTATAAGAAATCAGTAAAAGACTCACATATTAAGCCCCAAAAATATACACAAAAAAGATAATAAGTATGAACCAAAATTAATAAAATAGAAAAAGTATATACAAATGAAGAGCAACAACAAAACAAATTCATAAATATCAGGTAAGATTTATTAAACACACATAAATGATAAGAATATGAATTATCAATATCAAAAACTATAAAGGAAACATGACTACATACCTTTCACCATTTACAAATATTTATAATTAATGCATTTAAATTCAATAGTTTTAAAATGTTCTTTTACAAATTACACAAAGAGAGTGTAGACCTAGATGATATCATTAAACCAAACCAAATTCCCTAAAGAAAATGGTAATACCAGTTTGACATAAACTATTTCAAAGACTAGAAACAAAGAACTTTCTCCAACTTGCTTTATGAAGCACCATGGACTTGCCAGTGAAACCTGAAAAAGACATTACAAGAAAGAAAATTACAGGACATTATCACTCATAACCATAGAAACACCTTTAAAACAACAACAATATATAAATAAATTATAATAAAAGTTGATTATTTGAAGATGTAAGTTGATTTAATATTTTTAATTAATATAATGGCCATAGTGATAAAATGAGAAGAATCATCTCAAAATAGTCATCTCAAAGATGCAGATATTATACTTGATAACATTCAGCATAAATTTATATAGGAATTCATAAATAAATAGAAACATTCTTAGTTTAGAATTAAGAATTAATTAAGAATTAAGAATTCTTAGTTTAGAATAAAAAAATCTTAATATGAAGTATTAATATTAATAATGAAATGCTGAGAATTTTTACCTGGATTTGATGAAGAAATAAGAAATGCTCTTACATCATTTCCATACCAAGGTATAGTGGAAGTTTTAGAATAATAAAGTAAAAATTTAAAAAATAAAGGAACTTTGGATTAGAAAAATAAATAAAATTGCCATTTTTTGCAAAAAATAAATATATACCTAAAAAATTCCAAATAGGGGTGTCTGGGTGGCTCAGTTGTTAAGCTGCTGCCTTCAGCTCAGGTCATGATCCCAAGGTCCTGGGATCCAGCCTCACGTGGGGCTCCCTGCTCCACCAGGAAGCCTGCTTCTCCCTCTCCCACTCAATCTGCTTGTGTTCCCTCTCTCACTGTCTTTCTATCAAGTAAATAAATAAAATCTTTAAAATAAAAATTAAAAATCCAAATAAATTAATAAATAAGTTTAATAAACTCATTTATATAAATAAGTCAATATAACAAAAATTTATGAGTTTATATATATATATATAAATGAGTTTATAGTTAAACTCATTTATATAAATAAGTCAGTATAACAAAAATCAACTGAACACATGAACCAGCAACAAAGAATTAGAAAATAAAACTGTGTAAGAAAATATATTGGTTGTCTATTGCTTCCATAATGAAATATCACAATTTTATCCCCTTAAAACAAAATCAATTACTTGTTCTGTAGATCAAAAGATAGGACCTGGCTCAGCTGGTCTTCTCTCTGGGTTTTACAAGATGAAAGTTAAGTTGTTGGCAGGTGTACATTCCTCTATGCAGTCTCTGGGGATTAATCTACTTCCAAGCTCATTTGGAGAAATGACCAAATCCAGTTTCTTGAGATTAAAGAACACAGGTTTCTGTTTTCTTGATGGACATTGTGTTCTAAAGGCCATCCACATTCTTTGGCTCATGGTCCCTTTCTTCTGTCTTCAAAGCCAGCAGGAGGTGGTCTAGTTCTTATGCTTCAAATCTCTTGGACCTTCCCTTCTTTCCATGTCTCATCTCTGCTTCCTTTGTCCCAACTCTTTGACTTCTGCCAGAGAAATTTCTTTGCCACAAGTGACTATCTATCTATCTATCTATGGATACTCCATGATAATCTCTGTTTCAAACTCCATAATCTTAATTATGTCTTCAAAATCCCTTCACAACAATGCCTAGATTAGTGTTTGACTGAATAACCAAGAGGTAGGATTCTGGCAGATGACATCTTTAGAATTCTGTTTACCACAAAAATAATTTACTATAGCACATCCAATTTCTAGGTGTAAATCTAATGAAATATGTGTATAATTTCTACTTATAGAACTATAAAATATTACGATAAGAAATTAAAGAAAACCTGAATAAAATTAAGTATATATGCCATATTTATTAATTGAAAGCCTGAATATTGTAAGGATGTTAATATTCTTCCAGAATCATCTAAAGATACAACACAATCCCACTTAATGAAAATTAGAAAACTGATTTTAAAATTTAAGAGGAACTGGGAGGTGTTGGAGCTCCTTGTTGGCTCAGTCAGCTGGGCATCTAACTCATGATTTTGGCTCAGGTCACGATCTCAGAGTGGGGAGATCGGCCCTCCGTTGGACTTTGTGCTCAGCATGGAGCTTCCCCTCTGCTCCACCACTGTTCACTG
Source organism: Taxidea taxus jeffersonii (assembly GCA_003697995.1). Lineage (NCBI taxonomy): Eukaryota > Metazoa > Chordata > Mammalia > Carnivora > Mustelidae > Taxidea > Taxidea taxus. The sequence continues at coordinate 3,909 of RCUC01127350.1, forward strand.
TCTCTTTCTCTCTCAAAAAACTAAATAAAACAAAATCTTTAAAAAATAATAAAAATAATAAAAGGAACTGGGAGTGTTAGGAATGATCACAACATTGTTTAAGAGAAACAACAATAAAAAATTTAAACTACAAAACTGTACGTTTTAATTCTAAAACTGCACCAATTAAGATGTTAGCAATGTAGTATGGTCAAAAAGATAGCTAAATAGATTAATGAAACAGATAATCCAGAAGTAGATCCAGGCTCATGTGAACATTTGATTCATGATAGAAATGTCATTGCAGAGAAATAACCAGAGGAAGGTATTATTAATTAATGGTGCTTGGGACAACTGGTTATCCACAGAAAAAAGAATGAAATTAGACTTTTCACTCTCATCACAGTAAAAAATAGTTATAGAAGTTAGTATCAATGAATCATAAAATTAAAGGTAAATGGATTATAGATTTAAAACCACATAGATTCTAGAAGATTATTTACATTGTGTTTATTTTTCTAGGATCTCTACTACTCTTTGCCCATTTTCTCATTGTATTTTACTCCTCATTTTATAACTGCCATGTAATATTTTTTTATATATTCTCAATACTAATTGTTTGGTAATTGTATAAATATCTTCTCGAGACTGTTTGTAGATAGCATTTTCACATTCCTCATGATTTCTTTTGAATGACAAAAATTGCTTAATATTAGGGTACTCAATGTATCATTTTTATGTTTTAGACATTGACTTTTTAAAAATTGTGTTTATCTTGAGGATATTATGATATTCTATATTTTATTCCAAAATGATTAAAGTCTACCTCTTTCATAAACTATTTAATTCCATTGAGTCACTTTATATATGATAAGAAGTAAGTATCCAATTTCATTTTCCACATATAGATAACCAGTTGTTTTACATCATTTATTGGAGAGCCTCTCACTCTTTCGTTGACTTGCAATACAATTTCCATCAGATGCTATTTCCATATGCATGAGGTCTGGTTCTGGATTTTCTATTTTATTTCACTGGTTTATTTTCTATTACTGGCCAGTACTATATTATTTTAATCATTATGTTGTGAAAATAAAGTTTGATATTTTGGAAGCCAAGTCTCTCACATTTGAAGTGAATTTTTTAGATAGCTGTTCTTCCTAATAAATTTGAGCATTTGCTTGTCAAGTTCATTAGAAAAATACTGATGAACTTTCTGTTAACATTTTTTATAAAATTGATTCTTCTTCTGAATAAGCATATTTCTTTTCTCTAAAGTATTGTAGGAATAGTTCAGAAAGTTTATAATTTAAACATTTAATATACAAAGAAATTTTATTTAGTTTATTAAACTGAACATGAGACTGAAATAAAAGTTCTAAAAGAAAACACATGAGACAATTTTTGTGACTTTGGGCTAAGCAAAGATTTCATAGATATTATGACAGAAGCATAATCCTCAGAGGGAAAATAGTGATATATTGGATTTCATAAATACTAAGAACTTTTATTATTCTAACATCAAGCTTGACACCATCTAAAAGGAGAATGTTGCAAGCTGAGAGAAGAATATACTTGTAAGATATATGTCTGATAAAAATCTTCTATCCAGGGAATTCTGGGTGGCTCAGTTGGTTAAGCATCTGACTCTTGATTTCAGCTCACATCATTATCTCAGGATGGTGAGATCAGGCCCCGAGCTGGTCTCCACACTGGGCATGGAACCTGCTTAGGTTTCTCGCGCTTCCTCTTCGTCTGCCCTCTCTCCACCCTGCTCTCCTGCTCTCTCTCGCTCTCTCTCTCTCTCAACAAAAAACAAACAAAAATCTTCTGAAAGTCTTCTATCCAGAAGATACAAAGCAATCTTATAAGAACAACAAAAAAAGAAGAAAAGTGATAAAAGGAAAATATTTGCATAGATGTTGCCCCAAAGAAGATATATAAACTAGTAATAATCACTTGAAAACATGCTCAATATAATTATTCATTGAGTGGATTTATTATTTTTTTAAATCTTATTTATTTCTTTGAGAGAAAGAGTGCCAGCAAGAGTGTGGGAGGGTATAGTGGAAAGGATGCTGGAGAAGCTTGGTTAGCTTACCAACAGGTATATCTATATCAGAAAGCTCTTCAAAAACATTATACTTGTTGCATGTGCTCTATCACAGTTAATCCTCAGAAAATCTCCTGAGATACATGTTAATAACTCCATTTTACAAACCAGAAAACAGCAAAATATGTCAAGCAACTTTTCAAAGGTCATAATGAAAAATTGATAGATCAAGAATTCAAAGCCAAGTTGCTTCATTATAAACAGTGTTCTTTCAGCCATATGGCTAAACAAGACTCAAAATTTCAGAGTATGCTCAAAGGTCACAAAGTGGTTGCTCAGTAAATGCATGTTGAATAGAAATTAATGAAATATAGTTATCAAGTTTTGAATCCCAATTCATTTCAGTACAAAGATTTGCTGCAAAAATATATTTTGTTCTTTGTTGCTAAAGAGAAACTCATGTGCTGTAATTTTAGTTTTCTTCTTGCATATATATCACTTGCTTTTGAATGAATCATTTATAAAACTTGATGGTAGAAGATTAATCAGTCAGTCAGAAACTTATTTACAGAAAATCTTGCGTAAAATACTCTGCCAACTGCTGGAGATATAGATATTTATACTGGTTTCTTCTCCTAAAGGAAATAGATAAAAGAACCTACAGACACAAAAAGAAAATTGACAATACATATGAGCATGTATATGGCAATTGAATGTCACTGAGAGTTATTGCTATATGGTTTCATATAAATGGAGGAACTATCTAGGATAGAGCGAAGTATTGCATCCTGAAAATTAATAAAGAAAATGTTTTAAGTTGGAGAAATTAAACTGCAAAGTGCTACAAGGTAATTAATATTAAGCTAAGACTGAATTGATAAACTGAATTTAGTTTGGTAATTTTGGTAAGATTTGGTGATCTTGGTAAAGTATTTCCAAGTGTTTCCAAAGTAATACCAATTACTTGGTAAAGTAATCTTGGTAAATTTAGTTTTGGTAATCTTGGTAAGATCAATTGCCACTATATGCCAGGGAAGAAAAAATGTTTAAAGATATTTGAAGATAAAGAAGTAACCAGGATCACTGATGTTAAGAACCTTGATAAAACTGGGCCCAGAGCACAGGGTAGTCTGGTCTGTCTAGCACTCATTTTTTTTTTAACACAAATAAAAATTTATCCATTAAGAATTTATTTAAGTCACACTGTCTCTACCCTTTGGTTTAGAAATATGGGAAGGAGATTTCAGAGATGAAATCTCAGCTTGAATCTGATTAAAGAATGAGAAAAGGGGCACCTGGGTGGTTCAGTCATTAAGCCTCTGCCTTTGCCTCAGGTCATGATATTAGGACTCTGGGATCAAGCCCTGCATCAGGCTCTCTGCTTGGTGGGAATCCTGCTTCTCCCTCTCCCACTCCCCCTGATTGTGTTCCCTCTCTCACTATGTCTCTTTCTGTCAAATAATAAATAAAATCTTAAAATAAAATAAAGAATGAGAAGAATCACAGCCAAGAAAAAAAAGGCAAGGAGAGAAGGAGAAATAAGAAAATGGAAAATGAAAAATAAAGAAGTGATGAGAAAAGAGAGGAAAAGAAAAGGGAAATATGGAGTAAGAAATGGAGAGAAATAGAGAATATAAAAAGTAAAGAGGAAGGAAGGAAAGGAAAGAACCAGGGAAAGCAGAAATTCATAAAGCAATAAAGCAGTATTTAACTTTGTCACTTTTTCTCAACCTTATTTGTCTCATAAATAAGTTAATACCCTAAATGCAGTATTCAATATAGGTTTCAAAAACTAAGACATCTTCTAAACAATGAAGAAGATATATGCATAGATAAACCTTGTTAAGACATTGGTTTGACTTATTAGGAAAATTTTTTTAAACACACTGGCAGTTAGTAGAACCTCTTAAGACTTTTTTTTTTATTGTTTTCCTCCATCCATTCATCTTCTTACAAACAAAAGATGGAATTTTGTTTTAGAATCCACTGCTCCCTGATTCTTTCAATGTGGTATCTAGTGAGGGTCTCAGGCCAAAGAAAACTGACACATTGAATTCCCCTGACTCCAGACATCGGTTCATAGTGAATCTCATTGAAATTAATCTCAGGATATATTCTGGAAACCTTCAAATAAAGACTCTTGATCTCTGACACAGTCCTATGAGCTGCTGGCAGTCCTCCTGAGACTGGCAGGGAATGAGTCTTTTTGAGGATGGAATTAATATAGAGGAATCTGACCCAACAGATGGAGGGAATCCCAGTCCTGAATTGTTTGACCCATACCTGAAACTAGATCTATATCTCATTCATTCTTTTATGGATCAATTAATTCCTTTATCCAATTTCATGTCCCCACTCCAGGCTAATTTACATTTTTTTGTCATAAGAGGGAAAGAAATAAAGAAATAAAGGAAAGAAAAAGAAAGAAAGAAAAAGAGAAAGAGAGAGAGAAAGAAATCTAAAAAACAATTTATGATTCAATGAACACAGATTTTCATAAATAGTGTTTCTCTTGGATATCTCATTTGTATATCATTCTGTTTAGTAAATACACCAGAAGAAAATTCCTAAAAGCCATCACTTTTTTAAAAAATTTTATTTATGTATTTGACAGAGAGAGAGAGATCACAAGTAGTCAGAGAGGCAGGCAGAGAGAGAGGTGAAAGCAGGTTCCCTGCTGAGCAGAGAGCCTGATGTGGGCCTCCATCCCAGGACCTTGAGACCATGACCTGAGCTGAAGGTAGAGGCTTAACCCACTGAGCCACCCAGGTGCCCAAGCCATTACTTTGTACGAAATTTGTATATCATGATTTTATAACAAATGCAGTCTAGTTTTAGGCTGAAGAGGACTAAAATTTAGGAAGGGAAATTACGAAAAAATCATAATATATTAAAATAAGTAGTGAAAGAAAGAGAGAAAGAAGGAAGAAAGAAAGAAAAAAAAAGAAAAGGGAAGGGAAGAAAGGAAAGAAAAGGAAGGGAAGGGAAGGGGAGGGAATGGAAGGGAGGGGAAGGGAAGGGAAGGAAATAATGATTGTTTTCAACACTGAGAGGGGAAAAAAACAACTATGGACAAACCAGGGATGTGAAAATTACTTTAAAAGTAAAGTCATCATTTGAAATTGTATCTAACATTCAGCCAGCTGGCATCTCAAAAGGACAGGCAACTAATCATAATTTTAGCTTTTTCTTCTAATATCTAAGTATGTATGTTTATGATTTTAACTACAAACCAAGTATGGCTTTTAAAAAATGTAAAAACATAGAGTGGTGACTTGCTAATGATATAATAATATTTTATTCTGACTACAAATAACTTATCAACCAACTTTTTTCTTATTTTGATTTCCACAAAGATATAAATTATTTTAAAGGGGAGTGAGTAAGTAAAGGGACCATATTTTAAGGGGAGTGAGTTGATCTATTTTCAGTTGAATTCCTCAACATATTAATCCCAAAATATTTTCTTATCAAATGAATCAACTTTTGGGTATATTCCAAGTGGTTGTCTTAGGCATAGCTTCTTCTTCTTCTTCTTCTTTTTTTTTTTTTTTTACAAAGTAACTAGTCTTATATTTATATTATTTTTAAAATATTGTATAAAAACTGAAATCATAAAAACACTGCACTGAAATGAAGATACAAATGTTCTCTTGGGAGAGAAATCATCCTAAATTAAGTGAATAATCTAAATTTTAAAGGTATTAATGAGGGAAGGGAAGGAAATAATGATTATTTTCAACACTGAGAGGGACAAAAAACAACTATGGACAAACCAGGGTTGTCTTAGGTATAGCTTCTTTTTTTTTTTTAATAAAGTGACTAGTCTTATATTTATATTATTATTTTTGAAGTGTTGTATAAAAACTGAAATCATGAAAATACTGCACTGAAATGAAGATACAAATGTTCTCTTGGGAGAGAAATCATCCTAAATTAAGTGAATAATCTAAATTTTAAGATATTAATGATGATTAAATATACAATAGCTAAAGACTGGAAATAATCCAAAGCTTTATCAATAGAGAGTTCTATAAACAAACTATGGTATATCTACAATGGAGAACTGTACTGTACAGACACAGTAAAATAGGAATGAGGAATACCTTTATGTACTATTACACTATGATCTATGATATTCAGATTATACTGTTATATACATAGTAGCTACAGTGGGTTGGAATATAACAAAATTTATTCTTTGATCTATGAATTCATAATGACAGTAAAAATATAAGCACATATTTCATCTTTAGGGGGCTCTTAGGGTACTAACTATGCTGAAACCTGGTAGGGGACAAGAATCTTGTAAATATCCAGCCTCAACCACATGATTAGTATCTTTGAGTAACCAAATAGTTGATGAAAGAAAGTTTCTCTTTATAAAAATTTTATAATAAGAAACAGAGAAGAAATGATATAATTAGAATATTATCAATTAGTAATCTCTAATAAGACATTGAATCTGGATAATAATTGTCAACACCTGCTAAAACAATCAAATGAAAAGCTGAAAAGAGGGTTTATAGTAATTGGGTTAGGTTGACAACAACTGAATCCACTAACTGATTGCAATATTGTAATATCATTACAATGAAGGCTACTGGACATTTTTGTGCCTCCAGATAAAAGCATATTACAAAACCCCTGAAGACAGAAGAGAAAGGGAGAAGGAGAGAGGAAACAAGAAAATGAAAGGGAAAAGAGTGTGTAGATTAAAAGACATTTAGGAATCTCTCTCTATACATAGGTAAAGATAGATTATATGTATTAAGCATATATAAATATGCATACATATATATCTAAAAGAAAGACTTTTGACTTGTTATAATGGGTGAATTTTGTTTCTTTTTTTGCAGTTTTTTTTAAGATTTTATTTATTTATTTGAGACAGAGAGAGAGAATGAGAGAGAGAGAGAACATGAGAAGGGGGAGGGTCAGAGGGAGAAGCAGACTCCCCGCCAAGCAGGGAGCCTCTCGTGGGACTCCATCCCAGGACTCCAGGATCATGACCTGAGCTGAAGGCAGTCGCTCAACCAACTGAGCCACCCAGGTGCCCCATTTGTTTCTGATTCAGTAAACAAATGGGAAATATTTCAAAGAAAATCAAGGATATTTAAATATAAACTGTTCAATATTAATGAATTATTATTAAATTTTAGTGATTAACAGGAGTGATACACTTATGGATAAAATTACATGTACCAGAAATTTACTTCAACTATCCCACTGCTGGCAGTTGTGAAGTGGGTTGAAACAATACTGACCATGAATTGATTATTGAAGTTTGTCCCACATGGAGAAACAGCTCCAAAGAATGTAGCCTTATTTTTCTGGAATTTCACTTGCATCATAAAACCGCACCTCTCTATTGAATCTTGGGTTGTTTCTCTCAGCACACAACTGTGCTGTTATTTCTAATATTTGAAAAAAAATAAACTTCATTTAATCCCTATTCCTCCTCCAGATCCATTTGATTTTTTTGCAGTCTTGAGCAAAACTAAAGTGTTTTTTATATGTCCGTCCTCAACTTCTCTCCTCCTAGTCTTCCTGCAATCCAGCCAATCAGGCTTTGCTTTCAACATACCATTAACTTTTCAAGTTTGCCAGTGATGTCCATGATGCTAAACCTAATGATCAGTTCTCAGTTCTAACTTGACTTACCTATCAGCAGCATGTGATATTGTTGATTTGTTCCCTTTTTCCCAAACTTATTCTCTATTTGGCTTTCAGAAATTCACTGCTTCTTTGTTTTCCTTCTATTCCAGTGGTCCATCTTTCTGAGTATTTTTTACTAGTCCTTCCTCATATCCCAAACTTCTTAACCTCAGAATGCCCCAGAGCCTAGCCATTGGACTCTTTTCCTTTCATCTATACTAATTCCCTTGATGACTTCTCTAGTTTTATGGCTTTAAAGACCAAACAAAAATGAAAGTCTCCCAACTGTACTTCCAACCCCATCTTTTATCATCTTCTCCAATTTTATATAAAATTCCCTACTATTCATCTGCTCATGGATATTGAATAGTTATTGTAATTTCACATGTTTGAAACTGAACTCTTGATTCCCAACATTGCTTCTCTTACATGTCTCCCCATCCCAGTTAATGACACCCATTCTTGAAGTTGTTCAAGCCAAAAACATGGGATCAATCCATCAACATCTACTCCATTACACAATTCTGTTGATAAAATTGGCTCTATTTTAAAAATGTATCTAGAATCATACCACTTCTTATTACCTCCCACCACTACCATACTCATTAAAACCAGTAACTCTCATATACATTATTTTTTCCTAACTTTCCTTGTTTTTTGCTTCTTTCCTAGATTTTTTCTTCTTGTTCTTATCAGGAATGCCAAGGGACATGAATTCTTACTTCCCACAAGTTCTTTTCACAAGATTTACAACATTTAGCAACTATTTTGATCTAGAGGAAAATTCTGATCCTACAATTTAGCCTGTCTTTCTATACTATAATTCCTTCACCAATCATGTTCCTTAAATTTTACTATGTTTTCTTGTACTTTCCAGTTGTTCATGCTGGTTAGTACTAGGCTGTGAAGTTAAATTCGTTTTCATAGTCTTTCCTTATTCTATAAAGTCTGTGTTTTGTAAATCCTCATAGGGATACAGATTATTCTCTAGATTTGCATGTATTCTTGTCTTTTAGCTTCTGAGAAGAACTTAGAACCATGTTTCTCAACCTGGATAAACGGGAAGATAGCAGAGTCCTACTGATCCAGTATATATTTCTAAAAAGTTTATCGTTGGTTGTGTTCTGAATAACAAATTTGGAAAAATATGAATTTAGCCATTAAAATTTATTCCTTTGGGGCCCCTGGGTGGTTCAGTGGGTTGAAGCCTCTGCCTTCGGCTCAGGTCGTGATCCCTGGGTCCTGGGATCGAGCCCCACATCGGCTCTCTGCTCAGTGGGGAGCCTGCTTCCTCCTCTCTCTCTGCCTGCTTCTCTGCTTACTTGTGATCTCTGCCTGTCAAATAAATAAATAAATTTAAAAATAAATAAATAAAATAAAATAAAATTTATTCCTTTAAAAAAAATTTTCCTTTGTCCCATGTCTTGTATGTGAAGTATGCTATTTATAAAACCTTAAACAACAATAACAACAAATGCTTTGTGTGTATTTCAGCATTTCACATCAACTGATGACTTTACAAGAATTGTGGAAGTAAATCTCCATCTCCTTTCTCCCAAAATTATGTGTAAAATGTGGTAGAAGATTTGGAAATTTAATTTTGTTAAATTTTTATTTCATTGTAAATTTTTGAACACAAAATCTATCTAAAGAACCCTGGTATTAAATCAGAAGATCTAGACTCAAGTGTTCTTGGCCATTAACTTAATCTGCAATCTTAACCATGTCTTACAAATATTCTGTGCCATGGTTTTTTCATATAAAAATCTGCACATTGAATTAGTTGACTACTATTTGCCCTTCCAACTATAAAATACCAATTTTGGTCTTTTAATGTTACAGGAAATCTTGGTAGTTACAGAAATCATTTTTAAAAGGAAAATCCATTTTGTAAAGCAAATAACTCTTCTATAATTTTACTATTTCACTTTCATATCTCATGTTCACCATAGCTAAATACATCTAACATGTTTGAGCCTTTGATTGTAATATCCTATTGATGACACTAAGCAAAATTTTAATATATTTCTGAAGATTTGGGTTTAGAAAATATAGACCTGTATTAAAAGCATTATTCACAAATTGTTTTCTTAATGTAATTTTAAATGCATGATCTGGAGGTTCCCAAGACTACCCTCAGATTCAGTAATTCAATAGGACACACAGAACTCAGCAGAGCAATTATACTCAATGGGACAATTTATTACAATGAAAAAATACATATTGAAATTAGAAACAGGAAAAGGCTCATAGGACAGGAACCAGGATAGGGCTTCCAGTTGTCCTCTACAAATGAAGTTGGGGGTGGTGGAGGATGTGTCACTAACAGGAGTTGAACTGAGCTAGAAGAGAGAAAAACTGAGTTGCCAGGTATTCTACTAGCCAATTACAGCAATGAGTCAAAATGAAAATGTTAAGCCATAATTATTGTTACAACATAATCAACAGTCTGAAGCTTGAGAAAGCACTGACTCATCATGTTCTATTTTCCCTCATGGAATAGCTACTGGTTGAAGATCAGGTAGATCAGCCAGACAAAGGGCTCCTCTCACTTTTGAGGGAGCTCTGCACAAAAGGTTCCAGTGGTTCTGTGGATCCTGATATTGGAAGAAGAGGAAGAGAAAGACTGGATGTGGTAAAGTACTAGGTACAAATGAGAGGAGGAAAAGAATCTTAAAGTTCCCATCTCCAGTAAGAGGTCCTCAATAGAAGCACCTGAAAAGACCTTGGTAGAAGGCCTCAGAAGGAGACCTAGGAATGAAGGTGCCAGGCCTAAGAATGTAAATATGCAAAGGAGCATGACAGGCCAGAGAGGCCTGAACCCTTGATTGCAAATCCCTTCAGAGACTGGCATGCACTGGCTGTGCACCAAACTTGGTGTGGAGAGGGCATCTCTGTTCCATGAAGCCTGCCAAGTAAAGCCTTTGCAATTGCCTATGGTCAGACCTAAAAAAATCATACGTGGATTTTTATTTTATTTTTTTTTAAGATTTTATTGTTTATTTGACAGACAGAGATCACAAGTCGGCAGATAGGCAGGCAGAGAGAGAGGAGGAAGCAGGCTCCCTGCTGAGCAGCGAGCCCAATGCGGAGCTCAATCCTAGGATCCTGGGATCGTGACCTAAACCGAAGGCAGAGGCTTTAACCCACTGAGCCACCCAGGCACCCCCATACATGGGTTTTTAATGGGGGCCAGATTCCTCACTTACTTTTCCCAATAACAGAGGAAATATTGCCAACCAGGGAAGTTCACTGGAGCTTAATAATGCAAGCATTTTATTGGCAGTTGTTCATGTTGGTATAGCTGTTCATTCACATGGATGAAGCTGCTACTGCATGACCCAAGGTCTGCAACATAAATCACTGTGTTAGCATAGACTACCAGACATGACCCAAGGTCCCCAGGTATAGAGCCACCCTTACCAAGGATGGTCCAAGGGCTTTGAGTTACCTCCCAGGAGCTAGGGGCAAAGGCCAGAACTTTCTTTTGCACAAGGTGCTGTATGAAAACTTGAGATAGAGATACAATTGTATAATGAGCTACACTCAAAAAGTATACGAAAGAGGATAAGAAACAGAAATAAAGAATAACTGAGAGTGTTGAGGTATGCCTTCTTTCTTGGTTTCATCTTTTGCATGCCTATCATATTGCTGGTTACTTTTTTCCCTCACAGTGTTTTCAAGTAGCTCTGCTCCATCTAGACTATTTATGTTTCTATCTTCATTTCTGTTTTAGGTAATATATGATTTTAGGTAATATTTGAACTTACAAAAAAATCTAAGAAGTCTGGCATGGTTATAGGCCATGATTTTTAAGAAGTTGTGTTTCATAAGTGATGATGGGATATCAAAGGGATTTGTAAGGGAGATCTCATTTGTCCTTTGGATTTGGAGAAAATATTGTCACATTGATACCACAAATCCTGTGATAATTATTTCTTTGAGTGGAACACAATACAAAGTAGACTCTATTGCCATGAATGCCTAACAGGTCTTCATAAGAACATTTAGGTGTCCTAAAGTGTCACAAAGTTGAACGGTTCTTGTATTCTCCCCCGCAACTCTAAAAACAGCTTGAGGAAGACAGGCAGTATTCTTGTTCACCCCACCTTTCTTATTTGTCTTCAGTACCTTGGTGAAAAAAAAAAAAACAACAAAAAACCAGATTCAGTGAAATAAATGAACTTCACACAGTGGCAGAGCTGCTATCCCAGAGAAGATCTATAGCCTCTGCATTAGGAAAGCTATCTGCATACTACTGTTACTTATTACTGTTATCATTCTTCTTATTATTACATTCTTTCTTCAAGTGTAATTTGAACTGGTTTCAGTTAGACAAATAAGCTGGTCTTTGGCATGTTTTGTCCCTGGATCTGCAACCCCTCAAAAATGACTGAAATTAGGTGCTATTTCTTTTTTTTTTTTTTTAAGATTTTATTTATTTATTTGACAGACAGAGATCACAAGTAGGTAGAAAGGCAAGCAGAGAGAGGAGGAAGCAGGCTCTCAGCAGAGCAGACAGCCCGATGCAGGGGTCGATCCCAGGAACCTGGGATCATGACCTGAGCCAAAGGCAGAGGCTTTAACCCATTGAGCCACCCAGGCATCCTCGGTGCTATTTCTTGAAGAGAGACTTGTCTGTGTTGTCCACACAGAGGGGGTCTTATACCACATTAACTAATTTGAACAAGAGGTCTCAAGAAATTCTTTCTTGATATCATTTTATCCACTTTTCCCTTAAAAAGGAAAGGAAAGCAAAATAAAAGAAAAAGAAGCTAAAGCCTAAGGAATAGGGATTCCTGCACTCACAGACAGATGAATCAATTCAACTTAAATGATGAGCATTTTAAAACAATTGGCAAATCTTGTAAAAACAAATCTCTAAAACTGTTTGATTTAATTGACCTTGCATACTATCAGGCACATGGTATTCAACTAAAATATGTTTGTTAAATGTAAGTGAATCATCCAGTTAATTTAGTCAACATGGTTAAATGAGTTTGCGTACTGAGGCGTGGTCTCAATCACTACATAAAATGGTAAATCCACAAACCTGGAAAGGCTTACACTTGGGAAAATAACACAGACTCAAACAGTATAGCCAAGTATCATAATCTTTTTCTAACTGGGCAAAAGTTTATTTTGAAATAATCAAAATGTTTTTACCATACTACAACATATTGTCTCTTGTTTCTATGAGAAATCAGGTTTACCATTGGAGGGAAGAAAAAATGATTTGTGTTGAGAAGCCATGATAAATGTGTTCTCTTCCATTTGCATTTAACATCCAACTGATTGGCATTAGCATTAGGTTAAAATATTTATTGCACTTATTCAAGATAAATTGCATCAATATAATTTATTATTTAAGAACAAATGGAAATAATCTGCATCAGTGAAGATAGCATGGTGCTTCATACTATTTTTGACAAGGGTAGGTTTAAGGAAGTGTTAAACTACTTGGTTTATAATTTATAAAATACAAAAATGTAACTGTAAATATTTTAACATCTTTAAGAAGGAAGAATTAAAAAGTATGACAACCACCCCAAGGGGAGGGGTGTGCATGGCCCAAAGACATTTCCACAGAAAAGTCTGCCAGTGAAGCCTTCCAGAGAGGGCTGAATTAATCAGACTGTCTCCCTGTGGGTCCCTTCACAGTTCTATTGTAAATGAAGAAAGTAATTTACATCTAAACAGATTCTTCAATAAATAACTTCTGCCACTGAGTAACATGGCTTAGTTTTTTCCACTCTAACTTCCATGACTAAGCACGTAGTTTCTAAGAACATGAAATAATATTAAGAATCAGAATACTGAAATAGATAAGCTTCTCATTTTCCCAGTTTCACTAAATTTACTTTACCACTGGTTAAATCTGCATTAATAATAGTGTCCTATTGTACTGTCATGATGAAGGATACTGCGGAGATTTCCACTGACATCTTTTCTGTCTGTGTTGACATCATCCTAGATATTGCTTTCCCATAATCTTGACATCATAGCATAGCCTCCCCAGACCTGTGGTGATATTGCTTTGCATTGTTTTAACATCACAATCTGGTCTGTGTAGATTTGTATTGACCTCATTTTGCCATCAATTTGACATTGTAATTTGGTCTCCATGGAAACACTGAAACCATTTTGTCATTATAATTTGTCATTATAATGTGGTGTCCATGCGCTTATCAAAATTGTTTTCATATAGCAATTTGACATTACAACACAATCTCTATAGGCTTTCCATTGAAACGTTATGACGATGGTAAATTGCATTCAAATGATTGGGAATAGAACTGTGAAAAGCATGAGAAAAAATATTCTTTGTATGTACTCAGAAGATATTTTTCAATCTTAACTATGTGCTTAATTTTCTTTTCTTTTAAAACCATGAAATACCATGATGGTAGGTGGCTTTTGTGATAAGTATCACATTTTATGCATTTAAATCTCTAAACTTTGAAAAAAAAAATTGTTTCATTTCCTTAGAGTAAATTTTTTCTGGTGGCAACAACAAAAATGTTCAGCTATCTTTGTTAATTAAAATATGTCTTTGCTCTAACATAGTAATAAATTGAACCCTATGTAATCTAATCTGCCAATTCTCCTTTCAATGTTTTAACTACATATGAGATTTTAAACTACAATTTAGGGACACCTGAGTGACTCAGTTAGTTACGCCATGGGCTCTTGATTTCAGCTCAGGTCATGATCTCAGGGCTGTGAGATCAAGCCCCCCCAACCATCGGGCTCCTCCACTAAGTGTGGAGCCTGCTTAAGATGTGCTATTTCCCTCTCCCCCTCTCCTCCCTCTAGATAAGAAAACTACAATTTAATTATCCCTAAAATAGCTTTTGGCCTTATATTTTTTTTAAAAGATATATTTATTTATTTATTTCACAGAGAGAGAATGAGAGAGAGAGAGAGAGTACATAAGCAGGAGGGGCAGAGGGAGAAAGAGAGAGAATCCCAGGCAGACTTGCCACTGAGCACAGAGCCTGACAGGGGCTCTATTTCACAACCCTGAGATCACAACCTGAGCCGAAACCAAGAGTCAGATGCTTAACAGGCTGTGCCACTCAGGCGCCCCTTAGAGTTCCTAATATGACAATTTTCAGTATCTTTTGGTAAACACTATGCATGCAAGCTACTCACATTATCTTAGAAATGGGGTGTTTATTGGAACAGAGCCACAAAACACAGGAAGAAAGTGGAAATGGCTAGCACAACTAAGAAATTGAATTCTTTCTGAAACTTTCTCTAGTTCACAGCCCATATTGTCTTTTTGCAGCCCAAGGAGATGTGCAAGGAGGCAAAGGAATGGCTGCTAGTGGTTTGGACTTGAATCACACAGGTCCTATGAGCAGAAAGGAAGAAAATTTTTAAAAAGTCTTCCTCAGCAATCTCCATCTGAAAAAGCTCATGGAAGGAACATCTCATCCAGTCTTTGTTACTTGCCAGTCTCTAGAATAATCACCATGGTCTGGGAAACAAGATCAGACTGGCCTAATTTGGAAGACTCATCACTCTTATCCATAAGGTTATAGAGGCATTATGCAAAACATCCCTCTGGACTGAACAACATGAAAAAGTGTATTTCAGAATAAGAAATATTATAAATAAGACAAATATTCATGACAGCATTATCTTCTCCTGCTTCACATGCTGCTCTGCACTTTCTCCTAGTGCTTTCTATTCCCACCATTAATGCATCAACTGGTCATGTTCTATGATTCTTTTGGCAATACATTTTAATGCATCTCCTTATGATCTGTCATTCTATCATTGACAACATGGATCTTGTTGTCAGATGCATTCTGACCAACTTTTCTGTCTCACATCCCAGACACATCTTTGGCCACTATATGCCCAAAGATAAAGATCATTTAGGGGAGAATCTGGTGCTCTCTAGATCTGAAATTCTGGGGGCTGTTTTATTTTTCATTTCCTTTTGATTTATAAATTTAAAACCCATGCATCATCTTCTTCTGTGGAGCAATACAATTAAACCTTACAACTAATATTAAACTGTCCTAAAATAATTTAAAATAGTTTCACATTTGATCCTACTGCATTCTTATAGAGAACAATTTACAATATCCATTTCATATATGAGTAGGCTAATGTCCCCAGAGATTAAGTAACCTGTTTAAAGGTTCACAAATTCGTTAGTGTCTAAGTCTCATGATTCTTAATACAACATTTTTTGCATTTTGTGGCACTGCAATTATTGTTATTATTAAAACTCATCTTTAGGCTTGCAATCATCTGCCTTTACACACATCTTCTAAGGTACTCCATTTCAAGCCAATATTCTGTTCTAAAAAATGATCTTAAGTACAGCTTCCATCATATATTTACACTATTAACACAATTCAAAATCCATTTTCTTTCCTTAACAAAAACAAACCCTGAATAAGTAGATATTAGCTACATTTCTACTTAGTCAAAGATACCAAAAGTATAAGAGCAATAGAATTTCATGAAGCTGGCAGAGGAAATAGATTCACTACATCTTGACAGCTGAATCTAAGCTCCTAGGTCAACTCTTGAAACTGAAATGACTTCAGGGGTCAGAAGACAATATTAACAAGTGAAGTATACCAGAGTTGCTCCAAAATAGGATCTTAACAGTATTCTTTGGACAGAGACACAACTTGAATATTAGACATATAGGAATATGTTTCATGAGACATGCAGTCACTTTATTTTCCCGTTGAGTAGGAAGAGAATAACAATCAAGCACAGTAATGGATGACAAGAAAACCCAGCCTCAGTGTTAGGGAGACATGAGGGAATAAGCGGGACAAAGGAGAATGGATATAATATATCTTTTCAAAATGAATGGAAGCTACTCAGTTCCAATTGATTGTTTCCATGTGAGAATGCACAACCACTGTGGCCAGATTCTGATTTTTCAAGGGATGCAATAAATCCATACATTCCTACAACATCTTCACATGTTTAAATTTCAGCAGCCAATTTAAAATTATCAAAAAATAATTGCCTAGGTCACTATGAAATCCATATGCTCTAGAATGAATTAGAAACACATACAGATGAAGCTGAAACCATGAAGTAATACGAAAATTCAAGAAAGGGGATGTACTTTAAATACTTCTGTGAGAACTCCTATCATAATTAGAAGTTAATGAGTTGCAGTTCAGAGGAAGATTTGAACTAACCTTTTATCAATTAAGTAAAAGTGTACTTTTCCTTGCTTAGCCTGACAATTCTCTAATCTAAAAACAATGGTCAGGGAACTAATTGAAATACCCACAGCTCAAATTGCTAAGTAAACAAGTAGATTGTTTGCCAGGAGACTTTAGCTTTTCAAGTGACAGATCCTGAGTAGAAATTTAGAAACTGGGCTAAAATAAGGACAGACTATGGAATTCCCCCTCCCAACAGCAAGCCTTTTGCCAGGTGCCCCTTGATGACTGAGATCATTGTGTCATTTAGAGAAAAAGGTTACCTCGGTGGTATTCTAGAAATCCAAAGTACATTCTCTACCTTCTCTTTATCTCTTCTATCTTCTAGTACAAGAAGCTTTTAACAACACAGGAGAGAATTATTGTAAGCATTTATAACCTAAAATAATTAAAGCTTCTTAGTGAGACAATAATCTCAGAGTAGCAATTGAGACTTTGAGATTCAATGTCACTTTCTTTGTAACAAACATTGTTATATGCCATGAAATAAAGTTTATAGATAATATAATGTAGCTTCAAAATAATATTTAAAAATAAGAAATGTAATGTCTTAATTCAAACATAAGGGGAAAAAGTAAAGGAAATAATTTTTAATATATGATAAAATAGTGTACATTAAAATATGTTAAACAGTAATCTAAAAAGCTAAAGCAACCTCAAATTTTTCCAAAATGCCCCTATAGGATAGTCCCACATATGATAAGAACTACTTTCATTTATTTGAATCTGTAGTATACACATAATTTGCATACATAAGTATTTTCTGTAGAATACTGTGAGTTCCTTAGGACAACAGCCTAGCAAGATGCTTAGAGTAAGGGAAGGATGGCAATTCTAGTCTGTTTTGGAAATGTTACCAATTCACATGACCATATTTGACAGCCTGAGAAGTCCTGCAGAAATGAAACTCATTTAATTCAGTTTATCCTAGCATTCTTCAAATTTATTTGATCATAGAAAACCTTTTTCCAAATAAACTTAATTATATTTCTCTCCTGTTTTGCTTCACAATGTGGAATATTCAGGATAACAGCCTTCCTACGGGAAGGGACTAAGGTCTGTATAGAATGCATGTGGATTAGAAATAGATGTTTGTTTTAAACAGTTTCAGGGATGTGGCTCACCTAAAAAACTATGCTTTAAGTATCTGGGTGATTTTTTTAATCCTCCAATTTTCTGGATGGGTTATAATATTTCAATTAACAATACATGGTATGTCTAATTCCACAAGTATTCTGTCTATAAGTTACTGAGTTTTTTTATATACTACATACACATTTAAGTAGTGATTTACTAAGCAAAGGCCCTGTGCCAGGTAGGTAGTAAATAGACAGGTAAATCTGTTAAATTTCTTGTCCACAGAGGATTTATTTCCTTCAAAATATTGCAAGACCCTCTTGGGTCTTTTGCCATATTTAGTGAATTCTAGACACTGAGTGATTAATAACAGATTCACTGATTTTTATATTTGAAAGACCTACTTAAGAAGATATAACCATAGAGAGGCATAACTGGATTAAAGGATGATATGGCTCACTTGAGGAAAGCAATCATTTAAATATATATGATGATTATATATATAAAGATAATTTCATCACATCATCGTGTTCATCATCTTTACCATCATCCCCACCATTTATGTTTCTCTGTAAATGGCAACACACAAAGTTTCATATAAAAATTTTAATAAATAGTCATTTTCTTAGAGAAAAACCACTGGTAAGAAATTACTCTTCTTCATCTCTGTCAGTAGCATCATCCTCTTCATCATGAAGCAGAGGGATAAGTTGGTACTCTCTAGCCCTGGCAGTTCCAATTTTTTATAAACATGTCTATGCAGGAAGGCATAATTATCAACATTATCTATATCATCAGTACCTAGCATTTAATGAATACCTATTATGTTCCAAACATTGTGCTAACTTCCCTACATGAATTATATCAGGTAAAGATAGAGAAACCAGAGTAGAATGTTGTTTGACTTCAACATCATATGTTAGGGCTTGAATTTGATCTCAGGGCTTTTGACCCCAGGGACAAAGCTTTAAGTTGAGAAAGAGTCAAGGAAAGAACTAGGATTACCCTGTGTACTTAACTTTCACACATGTACTTATAAAGCTGTACAGTTGCAAAATGAATTTTTTTTACTCAAGCTCTTAATTGATTGGTATGAGAAATAATTCTCAAAGCTCAATGACTCAATTTTGATCTGTAGTTCTAAGACTCAGTTCTTTAGAGGAAGATGTGTCTATATTTGCTTTTTAAAGAAGAAACATTTACATCAAGATTTTTCCAGTATCTCTAGGATGGTATCTATGTTTAGGCCAACTTAACTTCTTAGCCTGGTTTGGAGGCAGATTTGAAGAAAATAAAACTAAATAATCTGATCTTTTCTCATCCCATTTCCATGTCTTTTCTGATCTTACCTTCAAATGGACAAAGACTGATTTGAAATATGACTACTTTCAAACACCAAAATTATATATTAACAAAACATACTTAGAATATACATGAAGAAAAAGGGTATCTAATTGATTATGAATTCAACCCTTGAAGGGGAAATGAACAGAATTGTTTCTCTATTATTATATTTGTGAAAATTAACAAGAGCAACAAAAATGTAAGAGCAGGAACTTTAAGATCAAATACCTCTGAATAGCTTCCTACCAAGGGTTCATTCCTATCAGCTGTCATCACTGTCAAAAGAAGCACCACTACTTCTAAAAGAACAAAGGCAACACAATTTTAAATGATACTGTCTACAAGTAGAAAAACAACTGGTCATTAACTGATCTATGGATTACTCTATCCATTCTCTAATTTTGCTTATAAGTAAAATTTTAATAACCCAAATGCACCCCCATTTTTCATTTTCACTTTCTTATATGAGTTTTTGCTGTCTTAGAGACGAAAATGGGAGCAACAGAAACAAACCCTCAATACCTAGATGTATTCATGTGTAATTGTTATGAATCCAAGTTTTTGTTTTATGTACAGGATATTTGCTTTAACAGTGATCATCTATATGTTTACTTCTGTTTCTTAGAATCCATATGCGAATTGCCAAAGTGTACACAATCATACAACATACAGCATTTTAGGAAATTATTTGGACTAAAGACAACACCTTTTCCCTGGCTTTAAATTATATATGCTATTTCTCCCTCCTCCACCACCACATGCTTGCATTTTCCCTTGTGATGTTAAAATGAGACTGTACCACATTAAATTTCATCTGTAACATTCCAAGTCATGGCTATATTCTATTAAGATTTCCCTTTAGCTTTATCCCGACTCTGCTCTGTCTACTGTTTTTAAAGCAAGGTATGGTCAGGTTTACTCCAATTTCAAGGTCATTTATACAGAAGCTAAATAAGATTGGCCCTAGTATAGAACTCAAGGGAACTATACATGTTACCTTTCTTTCTTTCTTTTTTATGTTACCTGTCTTTTTTCAGAGCCTTCCATTCACAATCATGGAGAAGTGTGTGTGTGTGTGTGTGTGTGTGTGTGTGTGTGTGTGTGTGTGTTTTACTGTCCCGTTTGAACTTCATTCTCAAAGTTTGTTCAATCTATTGATATTTTATGGACATAAAGAAAGAGCTATTATTTAAAAAAACACTATTCTTAAATTCATTCTAAAGAAAATAAATTTATAAATTTATCTAAGTAACACATTAAAAATCAAGTATGGAAAGAACATATCATAAGAACAGAAACATGTAGTAAAACTAGGGGTAGGGGCGCCTGGGTGGCTCAGTGGGTTAAGCCTCTGCCTTCGGCTCAGGTCATGATCCTAGGGTCCTGGGATCAAGCCCCACATCAGGCTCTCTGCTCAGCAGGGAGTCTGCTTCCCTCTCTCTCTGCCTGCCTCTCAGCCTACTTGTGATCTCTATCTGTCAAATAAATAAATAAAAATCATAAAAAAATTAATTCTAAAAAAAAACTAGAGCTATATGAACACCATTATAACCTGTTTTTTTTTTTTTAAGATTTTATTTATTTATTTGAGAGAGAGAGTACACAAGCAGGGTGGGGGGCAGAGGGAGAGGGAGAAGCAGGCTTCTCTCTGAGCAGGGATCCTGATGTGGGGGGCGGGACAGGCCGATTCCAGAACCCTGGGATCCAGATGCTTAACTGGCTGAGCCACCCAGGTGCCCTACATCCTGTTTTAAGTTTCAAATAGTTACCCAAAATTTAGCACCCTCCTTTTAATTTATGGATTTTTCCCATAGAAGTCAGTCCTCCACTTTGAAAGTCTTCTGTACATATGATTTATTAAGTTTTGAACCGAACATTTTATTTATCCATCAAGAACATTTTAATTATATGTATTGTTTTTATAAAAGTAATGGTGCTATATTATTTGTAATGTCTCAGATTTATTTTAAGGACTCTAGAAATTATTAGCACATTTATCCTTAAAAATGTTGTTCTGTGAGAGGAATCAATTCAAATTTGTTAAATTTTAGTGGCTGGATTATAAATTAGGGATGTCAATTTGTTATATGCTTTCCTTAATAAGTTGGAATATTTACTAGAAAACATTTTTGTGTTAGAAAATTATAGGCTTATATATCACTTATTTTTGAGATTACCACATATTGGCATAAATGATTCTGAGAATTTAGTTTTTAGAACTCTTTTTAAAAATTTCCTGGACATCACTATACACAAAAAAAGATTATACAGATTTCCTTTTCCATCATGTTCTAGTATGGGATCAAATCTGAGTTTCTTGCCTTAGAAATACCTACTTTGCCGCTTCATGCTCCCATACTCGGAACATTCACTCATTCCCACATGCAAAGAACCATGTGGAGAGGCCCTGAGATCATGTGAAGAAGGAAAAGCATCCAGACAAACTCAGCTTACTAGCTGACTTTTCCAAAACAGACATGAGGGAAGCCATCTTGGACCCTCACTGAGTTCAGTCACCAACTGAATACAACCAAGTGATCCAAACTGATGCTACATGGAATAGGCTATTCTCAAAGTCTAGTTGTATCCCAATCCTTGATGTACAGATTGTGCATATATAAAAGTGATTGATGCTTAAGCTACTAAATTTTGGATTAGTTTGTTATGCAGCAATAGATACTAAAAAACTACCTTTCAGATTGTATTAGAATACTGATTTTAGGGATGCCTGGGTGGCTCAGTTGGTTAAGCAGCTGCCTTTGGCTCAGGTCATGATCCCAGTGTCCTGGGATCGAGTCCCACATTGGGCTCCCTGCTCAGCAGGGAGCCTGCTTCTCCCTCTGCCTTTGCCTGCCACTCTGTCTGCCTGTGCTATCTTTCTCTCAAATAAATAAATAAAATCTTCAGAATACTGATTTTATAAAATATAATTTCCTTATATTTATAAATACTGTTTTCTTTAAAAAGTCTATGACCTATTGAATAAAAAATAAAGAGTGCTGTAGTTCCTTTGTCTGTCTTCTTATAATATTTGTACAGTCCTTCATCATAAAGTTTTTTACATTCTATTTCAATGCTGGGCTTATGTTTTTGCTTCTCTTTCAGAGAACAACCCAAAAAGAAACAATATAAAAAGCAATAGATTCCAAGACACTGCATGTCAGATAATGAATATCCTTGAAAGACAAGACAAAAATGAAGTGTCTCCAGGAGAGATGGAGTTTGATGGGACCCATGAATTAAGATATTGAGACTGAGAGGCAGAGCAAGGCATTCACAGAAGAAAGTACTAGAGAGGAGAGGGATGCATAGATACAGAGAATTATGTGTATCCCCAGAGGGTCCCTTGGAGTACTGATCATGTGAGGGAACTACATAAGACCTAGAGAAAAAAACGCCTGAAACGATTAAGGGTACCAGGGTGTGGCACTCACATAAGGACAGGAAGAGTATCTGGTTCCTCAGCCAGACTGCTTAGGGGTCCTGGGTAGAATCCACAGAAGGGTCTTCCCTAGTAGTGGGAAATAATTATCCCTAGACTGAACATTTCCACAGTATTACCTACCACATCTTTAAAACAAGACATGAAATTATTAAAACCAATTCTAAGTTACTTAACCACATCCAAGAACAAAGCTCAAGAATCTTTGTAGAATCTTGGGGTGCCTGGGTGGCTCAGTTGTTAAGCATCTGCCTTCGACTCAGGCCATGATCCCAAGGTCCTGGGATTGAGCCCCACATTGGGCTCCCTGCTCTGCAGGAAGTCTGCTTCTCCCTCTCCCTCTGCCTGTGCTTGTGTTTCCTCTCTCACTCTCTCTCTCTCTTTCAAATAAATAAATTCTTAAAAAAAAAAAGAAGCTTTATAGAATCTTTGTAGAACACAAAATGCCCAGTACCCAAGTAGGTAAAATTCACGATGTTTGACATCTATAAAAAATGTTAAAAAAACTCAAATCAAACTTTTTGATAGAAACCTACATGGGAGATAAAAAGCACACTGGGTAGAATTGACAGCCAATTACACTTTCATAATTAACTTGCTTCACATGCCTACTGAAAAATGATTGCAAAAAATAAGAACACAAGCTTTAAGCCAAATAGGAAAGAGTAGGAGATAGAGATAATATTTTCCTGTAGCTGTGCACTGTCCTGGGAAGCTTCTATACATTATCTCATTTTATGATCACAATATAATCATCCTCACAATAATAACAATCTCACTTGAATTTCATAATATTACCCATGTTTTCCAAATGAGAAAATTTAAGCTCAAAGATGTACAGTAACTTGTTTTATATTTATACTATATGAGATTTTAAGAGCCAACATTTAAGCCCATGTTTACCTTGTTCTTTCATTTTAGACTTCCTTTGGTTTATTTCTCTCACCTCCTGAATGTCTATTCCCTGGAATGAAAGGACTGTTCCATTTCTCAACATGCTATCTACACTATAGTCAGCAGGAAAGAGGAAAATAGGCAGAGGAGACATATGCCTTTCTGCTTAGGGTAGGACTGTGAAATTTTTACACATTAACTATTGCTCATTTTTCATTGCTCAAAACTTAGTCTATGCCCACATCTACATAAAAGGGAGACTTGGAAGTGAGTCTTTAACTGGGTGTCCAACTAATAACTGACTCTTCTGGGCCCCTCTGTAGCTTGTTCTACAATGTGGCAGTGGATCTGTTCTGTTCAAGAACATGTTCATTGACCCCTCCCCCCAGTAAGAAACAAACTAACAAGAAGGAAGGAAGGAAGGAAGGAAGGAAGGAAGGAAGGAAGGAAGGAA
>ML100993.1:0-14373 GCA_003697995.1 Taxidea taxus jeffersonii
CAGATCCAAGATTTGAACGCTGGCGGTCTGGCACAGAGCCAATCTTCTAAATTATCGGCATCCCTTGCCTCCCCCTCACACCCCCCGATCCTCCAGGTTGCTGGGAGTTGAGTGTAAAAAAGTGCTTTGGAGTAGTTGGTTCGCTGGAGAAATGAGAGGCAGCTGGAAGTTTGGAACGAGCCTGTGCTCTGGGCCTCTTACCACCCACTGCAGACCTCTTCTCTTGACAGATAGGTGAGCGCGAAGTTGTGCTCAGGCTCTTGAGCCCACACAGGCACTTCATCTCTCCTAATGTCAGTTAAATTCAGTGTGGGTTTGAAGATTCTACCAAACGTCAAGTATCTTAGAAGTATTGTGGAAGATGCCAGGAGCATGTGTCGGTTTTTATTAAACATGGTGCCTGTGGCTACCGATCAGTTGTTTGCTTATTCCACGTAGAAAGTTCTCTGGGTAAGTTTGCCAGCTCAGGACCCTTCTACCTCTTGGTTATTATAACTTCTTATTTTCCCAGAATTTCCTCAACCGGTGTGTCTGTCTGCAGTGTGAGTAGAGAGTGTAGAAGAAGAGTCAGAGCACCGTGCTCCTCCGAACTCTCCAGCCAGTGTAATACCAAGGGCGGCCACCGTCAATCAGCATTTATCTTTACATGGAGGCTGTCCTCACTTTGCACAGTAGTGCCAATTGTAAGAGGGACAATGGAAGCTGAAACCCTGTGAAATGATTTGTTCTTAAGATTTTATTTATTTATTCATTTTAGAGAGAGCATGCAAGCATGAGCAGGAGGAGGAGCAGAGAGAGAGGAAGGGAGACGGAGGGGGTGAAATCTGGAGCAGACTCCATGCTGAGTGCAGAGCCCAGTGCGGGGCTCAGTCTCACAACCCTGAGATCATGACCTGAGCCAAAACTAAGAGTCAGACACTTAACCTACTGAGCCACCCAGGCGCCCTGCACAGAGATCTGAAGAGTCACCAGAGCAAGTCTCATTGTTCTGTGATCCTTACATTTTTCGCAAGATTATGAGAACCCTCTTATTGTCAGTTATAAATGTTTACTGAAGTGGAAAAAAATAGTAAAACGATATTTACTTAGTACATTGTCATTTCACTGTCACTTAAAACATTAGAAACTGGGGCGCCTGGGTAGCTCAGTGGGTTAAAGCCTCTGCCTTCGGCTCAGGTCATGATCCCAGGGTCCTGGGATCAAGTCCCGCATCCGGCTCTCTGCTCGGTGGGCAGCCTGCTTCCTCCTCTCTCTCTGCCTGCCTCTCTGCCCACCTGTGATCTCTGTCTGTCAAATAAATAAATAAATAAATAATCTTAAAAAAGAGAAAGTGGTTCATTATCTCTAGAGCAGAGACAATACACACTTTAAAAAAAAATAATTAGAAATTTCAGGGGCGCCCAGGTGGTGCAGTAGGTTGAGCAGCCATCTCTTGGTTTCAGCTCAGTTTGTGATCTCTTGGGTTGTGAGATCAAGCCCTGAGTTGGACTCCAAACCTGCTCAGAGTCTACTTGAGTTTCTTTCTCCCCCGCCCTCTGCCCCTCCTCCACGTGTGCGCACACACTCGCTCATTCACTCTCAGATGTTTTTTTCTTTTTTTAAATTAGAAACTTTGAGAATTCATATTTTATTTATTTTAAAAAACCTATCCATCGAGTGCTTGGGTGGCTCAGTTGGTTAAGCAACTGCCTTCGGCTCAGGTCATGATCCCAGAGTCCTGGGATTGAGTCCCACATCCAGCTCCCAGCTCCACAGGGAGTCTGCTTCTCCCTCTGACCTTCTCCCCTCTCATGCTCTCCCTCACTGTCTTTCTCTCAAATAAATAAATAAATAATTTTTTAAAAAGAAAAAAAAACCTATCCACCCAGAGAAATTTGAATAGCGTTGGCCTTCTTATCATCATGAAACGGATACAAGAGGGTCAGCATCTTTGCTGGGCCTTCCCACGTTATCATACTTCTTTCCAAGTTTGGATCAGCTTCCAATGTTCTTTTTCATGCTTTCCATGTTATGAAGTGTTTCTGAGAGGGCCTCTCACGTGAAGTGTTTTGCCAGTGTCACTGCCTCTGGAACATCTTCATCCTTTTTGTTGTCCCCGCTCTCCTCACCAAAGTCACCAAGTTTGCCTTCACTAAGATTCTCTGCTGCTTGCTTGAGTGTCTAGAAGCACCTCGCTGCCGTGGCCAGCCATTTTGCTAGGACTCCACTTGCGCTGGGTTTGAATCTCACTTCCAGCATTATTATTTTTGTTTCTTGGCTGCACTTTCATCTTTGATGGCCCACTTCGCCCTTTTGATGATCACATGGGTTTCTCACTGGGTGACAGGAAACATCACAGGTACGTGCTTTGCTGTCTGTGTGCCAACTGAGTAACAGGTGTGGAGGGACAAGTCACCGGCCCATTTTGAGAGAAATGATGCCGTTGGTTACTGATCACGACGTGCCTCTGCTGCTCCTACAGAGATCTATGGATTGAAGAGCTGGCAGAGAATTTTGTGCTTTATGCAGTTACTCATGGCAAAGGCACGTGGTAGCTGAGATCTGAACCCTGCTGTTGGGGACTGGTATTCTCGAGCTCAGGACTGGTAACTGAAACTGATGCGTATTTGAATTCTGAAAAGTGAGGACTGTCTCCATGACCTATCATTCAGTTCTCACAGTAGATTTATGGAGGGTGCAAGCAATAAAGTGGCCACTTATCGAGGAAGTGGCAGAGGGAGGCCACCTGACTTGTGCTCACGAGCCCACTGCAAGGTGGTGATGGAGCAGGGTTTCAGGAGCCTGTGCTCCCCACACTGCACCCCAGGGCCTAGATTTGGAAGGAGGGAGGTGGTTGTGCCCTTCTCTGGAGGGCACCTCGTCCCAGAAAAGGTTTCTGCCTCGTCACACTTATAGCATTTGGTCTGCAGAGAATCTTGGACCCAGGTCTGATTTATGCTTTCCCGGTGGTTCCTGCACTGCTGACACAGGGCTTGGCTTATCACCCACTGAGGCAGGTAAGAGAAGGGTGATCATGTCCAGGGGAAGAAATGGAGTCCCAGGGAAAGGTTGAGCCTAGTCTCCACAGCACAGCAGGCTGTCAGGCACCTTTTACAGTGTCACACAATCTGGGGACACAGCCAGAGCTGGTCCTGAAACAGGGGGGACCCAGGCGGAGGAGACAGCTGTGGCCATGCCCCACACCTTCCTCGCCCACTGCACTGGCCACACTGCTGGGGACCCCCACCCATCCCAACAGCAGGAGAGCGTGTTCTTACTCACTTGGCCCAGCCTGGATCAGAAGGATGTTTCTCATTAATAGGATCAGAAAAGGCATCTCTCTAAGAATGAAGGAAAACGTAGCTTTATTTGCCAAGGTCACTCCCCTCAAAAGCCCTCCAGAAAGCATACAAAATTGTTAAATTATCAAAACATTAATTAGATTGTTAAATAAGACCTAAGCTAATCCTCCAAGCATGTGGGGCAGGCCCTTTGGTGGATCTAGCCTAATGGCTTTTGGGTCCGTCTGGCACTTCCTTTCCAGAAAGTCTCAGTCTTAGAATGGCTTAAAAAAAAAAAAAAAAAAAAAAGTAGCTGATTGTGTGGAGACACCACCTGCCCCAGCAGAGTCAGATTGGGAGGGCAGGCTAGGGACCCCTCAGACCACAACAGCCACCATGGAGATCTCCCTGCCTCCAGATGCCCCCGCTCCTGGGGTCTGTACCCGCCTTCTTGCCATTCAAAATGCTCGATTAGATCCTGTGATTTCACAGGCAAAACTCACAGATTCATGGGTTTGAATCTGGTCCCTTTGAATATGTTATGAGCATCTCAAAGGCAGGAACCAGCTGTGAATGTGGTCTATTCTCAATGGCACAGACTTTAAAAAATTAAAAAGTCTTTATTTCCTTCCTATTTTCTCTCCATGGCCCATCCACCCCAGCTGATGTACAAGCAAGTGTGACCTGGAAATATGCCTCACCTGCCCATCCATATCCTGGGACAGGCCATAACCTGGGACATAATCCCAGGTTAGGCCTCAGAATCAAATTTGTGGTCTGCTGCAAGGAATTTCTGTATTGTAGACACAGATGAGGAGGGGCTGGATGTCAGGCTATGCAGAAGTGGAGGAAATTAGCCTGCTTTCCTGCTCCCCAAATTTCTTCTATTTTTTTTTATTAAAATTCTAGAGATGGCTTAGACCTATTTGAATAAGACTGATAAAAAAAAAAACACAGAACCTCAAAAAACCTATGTGGGGCAATTTGAATTAACTACTTGAAACATTTATCTATTGGATGCCAGTCAGCCATTGTGACAGGAATCTTAAGTCTGAAGAGCAATTCCCATTCTGTAAAGAACAAAACAGGTTCAGAGAGGTGATGTAATTTCTCCATGTTCAACGAGTAAGTGCAAGGAGGGGAATTCGACTCAGTTCTAATTCACCCCAAGGTCTGTTCGTGGCCACATCATAATTGCCTCTATAACTCCTTTGCCTGGCATGCGTGCAGTTCTCAGGGCATCCAGGCCCTTTTCTCCTCCACACTGTAATTCCCACTCCGCCTTCGGACTCTGTTCAGCCCTCCACCTCCCTCATCTCATTCCCTTCTGGTGCCCTCTGCTTAATTCTGTGACAGCGCATAGACATTGGCTTCTAACTTGGGGAGTCCTTTGTCTGCCTCCCCTTCTGGTCTGTAAGGTCCTTGCACTCAAGAACTCACTCTTATTCATCATTCGCTCATTATTCATTAGTGTAAGACCCGCTCTTAGTAGGGTTAGGTTGTGAAAGATGAGACAGCTTCTTCTCATCTCCCCCTTACACGCCCCCCATCTCGGTTCCCAACACTTGCCTTAGACCCAGCCATGACATTGTGAGGAAGCTCAGATCAATGTGAAGATGTTCTGACCACAGCCCCAGCTGAAGTCCCCAATTGAAGCTATTGGAATAAATTAGGTGAAGGATAATGGTGACTTGGTGGTAGTACTAGAAATGATAAAAAGTGGTGGGATTCTGGATTGATTCTGAAAGCAGAGCTGACAGACTTTGCTGGTAATTCATAGTGGAGAAAAAGAGAGAGAGACAGAGGTGTAGGATGGCTCCGAGGCTTTTGGCCCAGGCACTGGAAGGATGGGGTTGCCATGTCCTGACGTAAAGCCTGGAGAGTGTGCATGATGAAGCAGATGGTGGAATCTGGAGCTCTGCTTTGCGCACGTGAAGTTTGACTCCCATACCCAAGCACGGATACTTACTGTGTTTGCAGCAAGATATGTGAGTCTAGAGTTCAGGCCAGAGATAGAAATTTGAGGGTAATCCGCATGTAAATGACAAAGCCATGAGAGAGGATGAGATCACCAAGAGAGTGAGTGTAGATAGAGAAGAGAGAAGGCCCAAAGACGTGTGCAGCCCTGTCAGCGTTCAGAGTTTGAGGAGGTAAGAAAGAACCAGCTTAAAGCTGGAAGAAAACCAAGCAGAAGGAGCCTGCAGAGGAGCCTGAAAGGGGGTGGTGACCAATACACAAAGGGAGATACCACAGATTAGAGTCCAAGGAAAGAGGCCAAGGAAAGAATTTTAAGAATGATACAGTGGTCATCTGTGTCAAAAGCTCCCATAGGTCAAGTAAGATGACGACCGAGAGAGAACTCACCAGTGCCTTTACCAACGTGATGGTCATTGGTAATTTTTTAAAAAATTTATTTATTGTTTATTTGAGGAAGAGAGATGATCACACAAGCAGGTAGGGTGCAGAGGGAGAAGCAGGCTCCCGGCTGAGCAGGGAGCCTGATGCAGGGTTCCATTCCAGGACCCCGGGATCATGACCTGAGCTGGAGGTGGACGCTCAACCAACTGAGCCACCCAGGCATCCCAGTGGCCATTGGTAATCTTGACAAGAAGGTTTTGGTGGGATGGTGAGGGCAAAAGCCCGACCAGAGTGCGTTCAAGAAGGAAGTGGGGACAGGCAGCAGGTATAGCCCCCTCTTGAGAGAAGATCCACTATGGGCGGGAGAGAAACAGTGTAGCAGCTGGAGGAGGTTGTAGAATCAGGAGAGTCTTCTAAAATATGGAAGATATAACATGTTGATATGCTGATATAAGTGATCAGCAAAGGGAGAAAAGAGGTGACTACACAGGAGAGAATTAACAACAGAAAGCCGGTGTTGGCAAAAGGGATGGTATCTGATGAGCCAGTGGAGAGGGTTGGCTTTGGAGAAGAGGTGGGACAGTTCACACACAGGACAGGGGGAAGGCAGAGTACAGGAGACAGATGCGAACAAATGAGTGTGTATGGTGGTGGGAGTATGTGGGAGTTCCCTTCTGACTATGTTCTTGCACAGAAATGTGGAGCAGGACTCCCCCTGAGTATAGACAACAGATTGAGGTGGTGGGAGCTCCCGGGGAGGTAGGGACCCACTGGACATTAGCGCTCATGAATGTGAATATGAACTATGTATGTCTTTACACATATTTGGCTGCATGGTGCAGGCATGAGAGGTTTAATTTTAAAAGGCTTGGAATTTTGCTGGGGATACAATGAAGGAGGGAAGGGGCCAGAGAGTTGAGAGGAGAGAATATAATCATAGAACATGGAATCTGAGCTGGGAAAAGAGGAAAAGGCATGATGGGCAATGGGGAAAGCAATGCATTGTAGGTCCCAGTGGGGCTAAATCAGAGCTGGTCCTAGTCCGTGGAGCATCTTCAGCAAATTAAACACATCCCCTTCAGATGATACAACTGTACAAGTGTGCAACAAAAAGTTGCTTGTTCCTTTGGGTAATTAAAGCCAGGAGCCAGTGCACACAGTGCCATTCTTGGAGCAGGAATTGGATTTCAGGGCTCACTTGTCCCCTTGGCCAAGGAGTTTTGTGCAGTGCACAAAATGCACAACTGTACATGGCAGCCCTGGGTCAAAGGATTTTTGGGACTGAGTACTAAAAGGAGGAGGGGTCCAAGTCAGCAGGTGGTGATCCCAGAGTGGGAGGATGAAATTGAAATTGTGAGAAGGTGGCAGTCATTGGTAGTAGAAAGGTTCTAGGTGCAAAGGTCCATGATAGGGTAGAGGACAAGGTAGCAAAAAAGAGGTTGTCAAGGAACTGAGAAGTCTGGACACTGGAAGGATTATCTTCATGGATGTTGAAATCACCAGAAATGATACCTGGAGCTTCTGGGAAACAGTGCAGCGAACCAGGGTTCTGGAGGCGACTGCCCCAGGAGTCTATTACAAGCTCTCTAGGCTGATGGTGTGTGCTTCAAAGCAGGCACTTTAGAAAAGAGAATAGTGATCCCCAAGTGGTACGGAGGATCAGAACATGACCCAGCAGCATGAAGGATGGAGAGGAAGCAAACCCCACTCCAAGGGTGGATGGGCCAGCATTTGATTAGAGCAAGAGGGTGAAAAAGAACATGTCGGGAAGAAGC
The DNA here is from genome assembly GCA_003697995.1 of Taxidea taxus jeffersonii. Lineage (NCBI taxonomy): Eukaryota > Metazoa > Chordata > Mammalia > Carnivora > Mustelidae > Taxidea > Taxidea taxus. The sequence continues at coordinate 7,394 of ML100993.1, forward strand.
AGAGGATGAAAGGGATTTTGCATATGGTGGAGGACAAGGCCCAGAGACTTGGGGACCTGGGGGAGTGAGAGATAGGCTGAGATTAGGGGCTTCATGGAGCTGCCTGGAGGTAAGAATTAGGGTGTAGAGTATGATCTGGGAGTCCCAGGCTTCTCAGGGTAATTGATACAAACAGGAATTAAAGGCATGACAGAATAAAGCCTGGGGGTCTGTGAGGCAGACTGCGGTCATGAGACTGTGAGTGTTGGGATGGAAGCATCTTGCACCAGCACACTAAACTCTGAGGACTCTCTTTCCTCTTCACTGATGGCGGGGGCGGGGGGGGGGGGGGGGGGGGGGGAGAGGGAGAGGCTATACTACCCTCCGTCTGTGTCCAATGACATTATCAGAAAAATGAAGCCTTCTGATTAGTCCCATTTTGGTGTTTCTTCAACCCCCAGGTGTCTCTATCTTAATGACAAGTATAATTCACTCTCTTGGACCAAATGTACCGAGTGTATGATGCCATAGAGGGCCAGGCCTCCACTTGGGGAATCCGTATCCATGCAGCTGCTCCCAACTCGGAATTCCGAGTGGAATGTCCAGCCCGATAGGCCCTCCAAGGGCCCTCATCCTTGCCGCCTTCTAATGTACTGGCCAGAGCTGTTCTGTAAACTGTTGAGGCCATCTTCAGCTCACTCTAAACCGGAAGGACTAGATGTGTATCAGGAGAAACCAAAACACTGTTTGATTAATCGCCACCTCGCAAGCTGGAGAGTGATGGCTGGGCACAAAATGTGGTCGTTATCTAAATGGAGTGCTGGTCTGTCCCCGGGATCCTGAACAAATGGACTCCCCTTTATTTATAAACAACCCTGAGGGATGAGCAGCTCGGTTTATGTTGGGAAGGGGCCATCATTCATTTTTATCCATCATACTTGCTTTTAGTGATATTACACACACACCCCGCCTGGGTTAGAATCTCAACAACCCAAGAGGTTTATGTGCTTTTAACACCAATTTTGAGGGTTTCTGTGTACATTTCATCATAGGGGTAGTGGTGGGCCCAAAGCGCAGTGTGTGAGCTGATTCCTTCCTTGGGGCTTCACACCGGGTTCATGATGCAGACCAAACTGGGGAAACTACTGTTGGCCCCAAGGCTGTGTTTGTGATTCCAGGTGATTACAGAGGTGAGCAGGCAGGAGCCTGTGAAATGACCAGGATTCTCCTGGCAGGAAAGGGGATGGAGTGCAGCCTGGTACACAAGACCCTCCATGATGTCCGGGTGAGCCTTGTGCAAACCAGGCCTGAAGCAGACTTTCAGCATTTAGTATTTGCTAAATGGGTAGGAGAGAGAAGGGAAGGCTGGAAAGAACAGAATTCCTGCACCTGCTGAATACAAATGATCTAATGTTAGAATCGCACTTCCGTTGCTTCCAGCTCTCCTCAGATATCAATTCTTATGTTTCAAGTAGCCCTGAGAGGAGGAAACTGATTGTTATTCTCACCTTATAGGTGCAGAACTTGAAGCCCAGAGCAGTGAGGCGACCTGCTTAAAGTCAACCCCAATTCACTGGACGGCAAGGCCAACTCCCAGCTTTCACATTGCCCGCTTAGGACTCATTCCACTCAATCTTGAGTGCGTCCCTATTGTCACCTGGGCTCTGCCGAAAGCGCCCAAGCATCTTGCACCCCATGAAGGAAGAAAGCAAGCCGGTTGTGTGAAACAATCAGAGACCAGGCAGAGAGATGCTGTCTAGTTCTGGTGTAGACAAAACTGGTGAAGGAACTGAGTGGTTAGATCCCTACGGGTGTAGGGCTAGCGTCCTAACACAATATGAGCCACATATGTCATTGCATATGTTTTAGTCACCACACTGAAAAGTAAAAAGAAACAGGTGAAAAGAAATTTAACAGTGTAGGTAACACAAAATATTCAAAGTATCATCAGCAGGTGTTCAAGTTGTAATCAAAATAACAAATTATCAATAAGATGTTTTAAATAGTTTTGTCTTGCCTTAAGGCTTTGAGATCCCCCATAGATTTTCTTATTTTTTTAAAGCTTCATTGAGGTATAATTGATGCACAAAAATTGTACATATAGCATGTACACATTTCAATAAGCCTGGTCACATGCACACACCCATGAAACCCTCACCACCCATGTGTATGTCAAAGCCCTATTCAAATCCTAAATTTTCATCAGTAATACTTACCTGTATCTAGATTTCACAAAACAGTTGAAAAGGTAGATTCACATATGTAGGCTATTCCAAGCAGATTTAAAATTTTCTAACAACTTATGTATCCATTTTTTAAGGGTAACCTCAATGAGCCAAAATGTAATATATTTAAAATAAAGTTCTTCAACCATGCTAGCCACATTTTAAGCTCCCAGTAGCCACACATGGCTCAGCCATAAAGAAATCATGAAAACCATTGTGGCAGAAGCTTGGCTGGTTAGAGTCTCAGAGTCTTGGAAATGGGCCAGGCTTGATCTTTCCCATCATGCACCTGTCTGGCATCTTCTTTACATTTGTTACCCTGTTCAGCATGACTACTAATGGAGAGGACAAGACCTCAGCTATGACCCACCCTTTAGGGCAGGAACAACTTGAGGAGGTGGTGGGCATGGATGGATTTGGTATTCCACAACCTGTCTACTTGGACAAAGAATCCAGGGAGGCTTCCAGATGGCACATAGCACATCAGTGCTCACTGAGACCCACCAGGGGATGGATAGTGATCCTTCTACATGGCTATCAATATACACACATGCACGTGCATGCACACACACCTCCCCACATATGCACATCTGTTCTTCTGAGGTCTGTGACATAGAATGAGGACCAGGAGCTCTCTATTCTATATTGTTGACCCTCAAAAATTAATTTCTGAATGGTAGGGCTTAAGCACTGAACTAGGAGTTACGAGACCTATGATCTATTCCTGGTTCTGAGGTCACTGACCCATGCATAACCTTGACCAAGTGCAGTTTTCTGTAAGACTTCCCAGCTCCACCATTCCAGTTCAAGGACTGACAGACTTTGGCCCATGGATCAAATCTGATCACTCCCATTTATTTATATATTTTCTGTGATTGCTTTCACCTACAATGTATTGAATACTTGGGCCAGAGACCCACAAGGCTGAAAATATTCACTCTCCAGCCTTTTATGGAAATCTTTTGCTGACATTGTTCTCATCTCTGGTCCCAGCTCATTTTCATCCTCTCTACTCATTGACTTGGGGATCTCCAAAGCTGGTGAGAACCCAGAATGAATTGGGGTTCCTAAGGATTTTGTGGAACAAAACCACCACGTTGTTCTGAACTTTCACGTGAGGGAAAAATTCACTTCGTTTTCTGATCCACTGCTATTTTGGATGTCTGTGACTGGTAGCAAAACCCAATCCTAAACGACATACCCAACTTTTCCTACATCCCTTGGCTCTGTCTGAGTACAATGTCTGCTGTAACCGTGAGGGTCTGCCAGAGTCCAGAGTACCCTAAACATGTGCGCACAGGTCATGGCGCCATTTATCCATCCCAAGGGATGGTTGAGACGGAGGAGTGTTGTCTTCCCATGACGTTGTGTTTCAAAAGAAATGGAAATTATAGGGACACCTGGGTGGCTCAGTTGGTTAAGCGGCTGCCTTCGGCTCAGGTCATGATCCCAGCATCCTGGGATCGAGTCCCACATCAGGCTCCTTGCTCAGCAGGGAGCCTGCTTCTCCCTCTGCCTCTGCCTGCCACTCTGTCTGCCTGTGCTCGCTCCCGCTTTCTCTCTGACAAATAAACAAATAAAATCTTTAAAAAAAAAAAAAGAAATGGAAATTATAACCTAAACATTCCAATTCTTCCCATCTCCCTCAGATAGAAGGGATTTTGATGAAAAGACAAATATTTTTTCAAAAAACTCATAAAATCATAGTGGAGTAGTTTTCTTTTTCTCTTATTTTTTAAAAGATGTTATGTATTTATTTGAGAGAGAGAGCACAAGCAGGGGAAGAGGGAGAGGGAGAAGAAGCAGACACCCTACTGAGGAGGGAGACTGACTCGGGGTTCAATCCCAAGAACCCGGGGATCATGACCTGAGCTGAAGGCAGACACTTAACTGACTGAACCACCCAGGGGCCCCCTGAGTAGTTTTTCTTTGTTTCTGATGGAATATGTTGTTTTTTTTTCCAGCATGACACCAAAGAGCTAAAGTGGGCTGTTTCTATTCTTTAACAGATTATTTGGATATTATTGGATATGAATACACATGTGTGGCTTAGACTGTAGCACAGTCCTATGGTATTCATAGCCTTTTTTTCCCATAAATTTTTTTTCGTGTAAAACTAATGTTAGCTAAACTGATAAAAGCTTTGCCTATAGCCCCTGCCACAGTCTTACCCACCAGTATTGTTCAGAATGACTGTTATATTAGAGATGACAATCATTGCCTGCCTTGTCCCCATTCTGACTCATAACCTCTGCTTCTAAGTGGCACATTGGCCACCATCAGCTGACTGAGCTCTGCCCAACATAAGGGCAGCCAAGCCACGGGATGTCCAGGGTCCTAGGCCCCGCCTCTAAAAAAATAATCGAGGCCAGTTGAGCCAGTTACATTTATCTTTAGATATAGAGAAACTGCCTGTTAGCATTGAGGACAGAAACGAGAAGTCATACAGAGAACAGCCACAAATAAGGGCCTGGCAGTCACAATGGGCTATCTGCAAAGTGAAGTAACAGAAACTATGAATAAGCAGAGAAGAGAATGGAACAGCTGGGCAGACAGAACAAGAAACATTGAGAGAAAGGGCTGATCTCCAGAGCTGCCTTGGTTCCTTCTAGCATTCCTGTTCCTGATCCATTTCTGGGTCCCTGCAGCAAACCTACAGTGTGTCTCTTCATGGTCTATCCTTTACCCCTTCACACTTTGGAGCCTGGTTCTGATGGGACCAGATAATGCATGGATGTGTCACAGCCCAGATGGGCAAGCACTACTCTTCACTGAGGGATTTTTCACTCAAGTATTCCTAAGAATGTCAAAGAGGGGAAGAGAAAGGGCAACTTTCTGGAAGGGCAGATATAAAACATGGAGAAACAAAATCTGCCATCTTGCTGCTTGGAGAAGTTTCTCTAGGAGGTATCTGTTATTCTCTGGGCCTCTTCAGAGTTAGGGGTCTTCTCTGATGGAAGCCCCCTGAAAGAGTCAAAGAGTCAAACTTCCACTGAAGTTAATCTTGAAAGATGGGGATGGGGTGCTTGGCTGTCTCAGTCAATAGAGTGTGCCACTCTTGATCTTGCAGTTGTGAGTTCGAGCCCCACGTTGGTTATAGAGATCACTTTAAAAAGCCTGGGTGACTCAGTTGGTTGTGTGTCTGACTCTTGATCTCAGCTCAGGTCTAGATCTCAGGGTTTTGAGTTCAAGCCCCATGTTGGAGCCTGCTTTAAAAAAAAACACAGAAAGGTGAGGATAACACTTTGAACACCCCAACTTCTCTTGTCTTCCTTGGACTGAGTAAGACAAAACCTGTTGGTGGGTCAGAGCCAAACAAGGCAACCCCTGGCTGGCTCAAGGACAGAAAGACCCATAAATGTAGGTCTGTGTGTAGAAACTCATTTGGGGGCTCTCATTGAAACCCAACCCCCAGCCCAGCCACACAGCATGAGCTCATTCTACCCCAACCTGGAGAATGAGAAAATGGTCTGTGAATTTTGCTTCCACTCTGTCAAAATAAGAACAGAAAAAATACACCTCTGCAAAAGTGTTTTCTTTCAGCTTTTATTTGCACACATTCTGTATAATTATGGTCAGCAAGAGGGCATTTTCCGTACCCACACTGGCAGTATTTTCCACACAAAGGTTTATGCTGGCGGGCAGCCTGCCCTTGAGCTATTTACTTGTGGGGTGGATAGAAAACCATCAGACCTATGGCCAGTTAGACCCCAGCAAAATGTTTTCATTTCGACCTCTCCTGTAATAAGGCATATTATTTTAATTTTCCTCTACCCCTTGTCCTCTTCCCTAGGTAAAGTGATTCAATATGAGACAACCACCTTCTCACAACCAACTCTATGGTATACCTTTCACTTAACTACAAATGTTCACATTTTAAAATGCTTCTTCCTAGCTTTCAGATCTTTGAAGTTTCTTATCCATGGTTATTCTGTGTGATTCCATCTCATGCCCTCTCTGGCCAGTTAAGCCTTTTGCTTCACTGGCCCCTCACACACCAAGCCCATTTCCTTCTTCAGGTCACGTCTAATGCTATGCTCCACTATCCCATCCTGAATGTCTCTTTGCTCCAGCTTCTCTGTATCCTGTCCACCACTTCTCAGTGAAGTCCCCACTGACTCCAATTCTTCTTTCCTTCCAGGTACAGGCTAGTCACTAGCTGCCCATTTGGGAATTAATGAATCACTAGACAACTTGATCAACATGTTGACATTGGTTTATGCATAGGTCCATAGCATCAAACAAATAATCCAGTTAGCGAGTATTTACTGAGCAACTACCCCATGTTCAGCCCTGTGGAAAACATTCTTTGTCAGAAAATGTCTGAGGATTCGTAAGACCTGTTTCTGTTCTTGAGCCATTTGCAAAGACCTTTGAGCAAACTGGCCAAACACATGAAGGGATAATCCCATTACTGGAGGCCAAAGTATGATGGTTCTTCAAGGCAACATGAGGTAGATAAGAAGGGAAGAAGGAGACAACATGATCCATTAGAGTGAGGCAGGGGTTCGGAGGTAGTTTCAGCTGACAGCAAAGTCAAGTTTCCACTGTTCATTGGATGGATGGATGGATGGATGGATGGATGGATGGATGGATGGATGGTTGGATAGATAGGTGAATGGATGGATGGATAGATAGGTGAATGAATGGATGGATGGATAGATAGGTGAATGGATGGATGGATAGATAGGTGAATGAATGGATGGATGGATAGATAGGTAAATGGATGGATGGATGCTTTCTGGATCATCCATTTATTGGTTCAGCTCTACTTCC
>ML100993.1:14473-31989 GCA_003697995.1 Taxidea taxus jeffersonii
TGGATGGATGGTTGGATGGATGGATGGATAGATAGGTGAATGGATGGATGGATAGATAGGTGAATGAATGGATGGATGGATAGATAGGTGAATGGATGGATGGATGGATAGATAGATAAGTGAATGGATGGATGGATGGATGGAAGGAAGTAGAGCTGAACCAATAAATGGATGATCCAGAAAGCATCCATCCATCCATTTATTCAAGAAACATTTATTGAACATTTACTCTGTACCAGGCATAGGAGATACTTAGATGGACACGATAGCCTTCAGTGAGATTGTGATCTAGTCTGCTGGCGTGGCAGTGCAGTCATAAGTCAACAGTCACTTTAAAACTTCAAAGAGAAGTAAGGATAGCTACCATTTTTTACACATCTGTAATATGTTAGGTGCTTTTCAAACTTCACTGCCTTGGTTCCCACTCTGGGGTACTGTAGCAAACTCACGGGGGCACCATGAGTTATTCTAAATTTTGGGGGAAGGGTAATTATACTCAGCATCTGCTAGACACCGTGCAAACTATAAGCTCAAGGTAGTTTACGGTTTTCACATGAGATCATGCCCCATTCCTTTGGATGACGTCATACCTTGTGGAGCTGGGTCTTTGGTGGCAGCTGCGATAAATAAACAAGAACCATATGAAAATCAACATGGAAAAGAAGATGAAGGCAATGGGGTCCAATCAGACTCCAAGGTTTGAAAAGTCGAGCAGTGCCCAAAAGGAGCACACGTCTCATTAATAAGTACTTGTTGCTACTTAAGAATGAAATAAAACTATTACTTTTTTCTTTCAATATATACCTATTACTTTGTCAGGACATCAGTACCTCTTACGTTGTTTGGTTCTAACTTCTTAAGAAATGAGACTTTTTGGTGTGTCTTAAAGCCTAGAGACACTATGAAAAAATTATTGAGGTACAAACTCATTAGTTCATTAACTGGGAAAGTTCAGGAACCTGTGTTACCGCTAATCCTCCCAGGTTACAAATTTGCCAAAGATCACACAGATGGTAAGTTTCAGTGTAGGCATTCAAACTGGAATCTCTTCCAGTGGTCTCAAAAATGCATCACTTTTGCTTATACTAATTCTGGGCACTCCATGGGCTCATGAGGAGATGGAGAGGTAGGCTGGCCTGTTGGGCAGAAGTTGAGGGAGTGGGATGGGACCAACAGATCATGGAACGGAGACTCGAAGGCTCACTACACAGCCAGTCGGCCCTTTGTCTCTGTCTCTCTGTGCTGAGTTTCCAAAGGACCTTGTCTGCTGAGAGGAAGAAGGACAACCCCTGTGATTTTCTCAGTACAGTCAGAAAAAGGGGCTGGGGGCGGGGAGTAGAGACCATGGAGAAGTGTTGAGAAGTGGGGGGCTGAATCTGCACATATTTGGGGGGTGTCAGATAAAATTTTTTTGCAGCCTGCTGATTCTTGAAACCCTGAATGGCTGCTGTCATAGCAATATTTCCAAACAACTGGACTTTCGTCTTTTCAGGTGGGCCGAGTCCTGACAAGATTCTGACGACAAGGAGTGGGAAAAATGTAGGTCAACCTCTTTTGAACCTTAACCTCCTGCCCCTTTGTCCCCTGACAGACATTTTTCCTTGACCTCCAAAAATTCCTCTGCCTCAAGGGAAGACTCCCCTGCTCCCAGAGGCCTCCTAAGTGGGCTGGGAACAGATTCAGGACAAGAAGCCAGGGAAGCATGGAGGGCCTTGGGAGGATGGACAGGGTGGAGAGGCATCTCTGGAAAATCTTCAAAGGCAAAGCCAAAGGCACTGGGCACCCCAGGAGAGCACACTCCATGACTACAGCCTGCAGCTGAGGGGGCCCGGACAGAGAGACCCCCTACTGTGGCAGCAAGCCTGCTTCTAGGAGCCCTGAGAAGCCTAATTCAATTACCCTTATCAGAATGCCTCTGAACTTAACAAAGCAGATAATCAGTTCCAGAGACAGATACTGTGTGGGGGGCCAAAATTATTTTGCTTCCCAAAATTGGAGGCTGAAATCAGAGATGTTTGGGTAATGGAAAACATAATCCCTCCCCGGGCCCAAACTCCCTCCCAGTACCCACACCTGAGACACCCCTCCCATTCCATCCAAGGAGGCCAGGATTCAATATCCACACCCAATCTTCTTAAGGCACCTGGCTGTGAACTTGACCTCTTTCCCCCACCTTCTTTGTTCCATATCCAGAAAGAAGCCGAGTAGAGGCTGGAAGCAGGAGGGATTTATTGATCCCCTTTGTATGTGTCAGGTTCATCATACATGATATTTAATTTTAAATCACCCAACTTACCTTTTGAAGAAAAATGATAGTAATCACCATATTATAGAAGGCGATAGAGATTTGAAAAAGTGAATTCCACTGCTTGACTCATGAGCCTGCCACACAGGCTGTCTGGTTAACATCCGAAAGCAAATAAAATTCATTTATTCAAGGATGCATAGCAACCCTCCGAGGTAGAGTTGTCTCCTTTATGGGTAAAGAAACAGGGTCAGAGAGACTAAGTAACTTTCCCAACATCACACAGGTGCTGAGTGTCTCAGTTGGGTTTTGAGGCCAATGAGATTGGAGACAAAGCCCAGGATCTCAGTGCTACCTCACAGCTGCAACCCAAATTATTTTCTAGAATTTTCCTAGAGCCCTAAGTGCAGAGACCATTTCTTTTCATCTTTTCCATCAGACCTAGTATGGGGCTGGGCCCAGCTGGAATGAACATAGGCTGATTTCTCTTGCATAAGCTGTGTGCAGTGTTGCCAGGATTACTCCTGAATGTTCAGAGGCTTTCCCAAGGAGAGCTCTCAGCTTCTGTTTACCTTAGAATTGTACAACATACAAGGTTAGCACAGAAACTCTCCTATCAGTGGATCCCACCCTTTACTATATGTGTTTAAACTTGCTTTTTTTTTAATTAGGTAACATAGGACAGGTACAGAATAATATGCATGTAAATTATAAAACATAGTCGTCATAAAGCCTGTGAAGCCACCACCCCATTGTACAATGAGGCAGTTATAATGCATGCCCCTCCCTTTCTTTGCTCCCACCTCCCCCACCAAAATTAATCACTATCCAGAATTTTGTGCTCATTGTCCTCTTGATTTTTTTTATAGTTTGGCCAATTAGTTACATCTTGTGGTAGGTTGCATTATCGTTCTTGGTCCTGTACATACCCTCTGATATGTGACTTCATGGTTCCCCCCCATTAGAGGTGGGATACATTGCCCTGCCCAATGATGTTAGATTTGCCAGTAGAACATTGCCAGTTCTGAGCTTAAACCTTAAGAAACATCACATCTCCGTTTTCCCCTTTTGTATCTCTGTCTTCTGCCATGAAAAGAAGAGAGGTCTGGGTCCCTGTCAGTCCCAGGAGGATTAGAGAGGTGTGGAGCAGAGCCGGACCCCATCTGAACTCAGAACCAAGCCCAACTGAGCCCAGACCAGACCGGCCAGCTCCCACGCAATTCACAGATACCTGAGTGAGACTATGGTGGAGGTCTGTAAGCCATTGAGTTTGTCCTAACCTTTATTGTGGCAATGGCTGCTAATATGCAAGCCATCTCTGAATAGCATACTTTATTTTGGCTTGTTTTAGAACTTGGAAAAATGATAGATTAATATGGAACATCGTCGCCTACTACTGACTTTTCTTTCCCACTCGACGTTACGCTTCTGCAATGTATCCCATGGAACAGAACACAACCGAAGAACTACAACAATAGGGAGAGAAAAAGCTGAAAGGCCCCCAGAGCTCAGGAAGGGCTGAGCTGGTGGGAAGCCTGTGTCTCATTCCCTCAGCAAATATTTACTGAATGTAAGCAGAGCACTTTCCTCAGTGCTGGGAATATAAAGGTGAAGCGAACACATCAGATTCTTGCCCTTGAGGGCCGTCTGTTACAGAAAGCAGCACACACATCTGTCCCTCCTATCGAATCACTGAGAGGGCTCCTTATTGCCTCGGCCCTGCCATTCCCTTCATTCCCTGCGCCCACTGCTGTCCCTGGAGGCACAGAGGGTAATTAAGGCAGCATGTGAGGAGGACAGGCAGAAACTACGGAGTGGATACTGCTCCTGGGGTGAACTTTCTGGCAGACGAGTTCCAAGGGAAAGGGCCAAAGTATTTGGGAAGGATCCATCACATTGGGGAGGCAGGTTTGCCTTGCTGCCGATGACATACCTCTGTAGGCAACAGGCAATGGTTCTGGTTCAACAGGCTCTGGCCAGAGCAGGCCCCACACACTCGGCTCCTGGGTGACAACAGTCATCAGCAGAATGTGTTTGGAAGACAAAGGATGAGAGCTGGTCTTCACCCTTGAGGACCTTGCCATCAAAGGAGGGAAGCAGGATACACCCCAAAGGCCAGGCTGCAGACCCCTTCCACAAACACAGGCGCCATGGTCTGACCAGAGCTGAGCGGATATGCGTGAATGCAGGGACACCCAGAAGCAGCTGAAGTGACCAGGACCTGCTGCCTTTCCGCAGACAGGTGACTTTTGTTTCTCTGCGACATTTGGGCAACTCCCCTGAGAGTCACCTTTGACTCCATGCTTTGGAAAAACACAGTGAAAATCAGTTCCCATAAAAACTAGACTGAACACAATTGCATACTCCCTCAAGGATTCAGAAAGTATTCCAGGGTGCTTCGGGGCCTCGGGGACATCATTAGGAAAACCAGTTACCAATCGGGGTGGCAAAAATAGCATCCTCATGTTAGGAGGTTTCACGGTGATTGGGTCCTGGATAAAGAGGTCATTTTGGGTAATGAAGGATTCACAGCAGCTGCCAAGACAGGGAAGGGGCAAAACCAAGGAGAACTCTTGGCTGCCTGCCGCAGACACCAGCACTCAGTTCAGGAGAGGCTGGGGACTGCTCCTCCCAACCTGGACCCCACCACCTCCCCCGAAGCACAGGGAGGGATATTCGCCCACAGCCCGCCTCAGCCTCCCCAGCCCAAGGCCAGGGACAGGCATTGCTGGTCACTCTCTTCTGGTCAGACTCTGCTCAGAGAGCAGCCCCAAGCCTGGGGTGAGCTCTCCTTGAGCTGAGCCAGGAGGCTCAGGAAGGTCTAAGGTCAGACAGGAGTGGTCCCTTGCTTCAGGTGGGGAACACTGTTTCACCTGTCCCTCCACCCAGCTGTCTTTTGAAAATTCCCATTACTCTGGTTTACTATTTTGAGTTGCTTTTTTTTTCCTCCAAAATTAATGTTTTCAAAGACAGTGTTTTCTGCCCCTGTGGTTCTGTGCAAGGACGCCCCCAGGGGAGGAAAGCAAGGTGTGGCCTGCTGTGAAGTGGATGAGGAGCCAGGGCCCAGATCTTACACGCTAGGAATGAGGGCCAGCTTGGAGGGCAGCAGAGGGGATTGGAAAGAGCCAGAAGTCCTGAGGTCAAGGCCCAGCCCTACAGCTTTGGAAATGCATAACTTGTAGTGCAAAGCTCCTCACCTCCTCGGGCCCTGGGTGTCCCACCTGAAAACAGGGCTGAGACAACAGTGGCTTCTAACCATAGACATTTTCTACCTTCAAGAGCCTCTGGGGAAACCAAATGGTTCCAGAGACGTGGCAACAAGAAAGGAAGAAAATGACCAAATTTATTTGGGCCAAAGTTGAGAAAATACAAAGTGGCTCTTACCCTCTATTTCACAAAATGTGGTATATTTTCTTTGTGTCATGTATTTATTCCTGTTACACGTGTGTGTTTTTACTTCCCCAATCAGATTACATGTTCCTTAGGAGCAAGAAAAAGTTTCACATAACTTGCTAAATTTCAAAAATATTTTTAATTGTAAAATTAGAAATTTTATTAATCTCTACTTATTAGATCAGAATAAATATCTCTCAGTTAATTAGATAGCATTATAGGTGATCTCATTTATTTCTCATATCAATGTTCTTAGATGGATTGTATTTCTATGCCCATTTTACAGATGCGGAAACTGAGGACAAGAGCAGTTAGAAGACTTGCTAAGCCCACATAAACAGTAAAAGGTAGCAGTGGGACTTGAACCAAAGTCCTTCAGCTCAAACCCCTAGGCTCTTCAAAAGTCCTCTGGATCTCTTCTTCACCTCACTGTGGCACTGATCACAATGTAGGTCCGTAACAGTTGGGGGCTGACGGATACCTCAGCATTATCCAGTGCCTGGCTTAAAGGCTGGGGTGGGTTCACATGGCCTTGCCTGATTTTTTTTTCTCACTCAGGAACACCCCTGGGCCCCTTTGAGTGCCCCACACTCTGGGAGCCAGGGCCCCAGAGGACCCGCCTGGACCTGTTGGCTCGCGGTTGCAGTCATGTGGCTGGCCAGGCGCCTGTGGTTCCGTTTCTTCATAGGCGAAGCCGGCAGGCCCAGGCCAGGCCTGGAAGCCCCCTTTACAAACACATTCCAGTTCCCATTCACTCCTGGCCCACAGACGGGGCCCTATAAACCGCCGGGCAGAGGCAGCCAGGAAAAAGCCCTCAGTTCTGGCCACAGGAACTTCACCAACGCGTCAGCCTGAGCCTGAGGCGCCAGCTCTGCCCACAGGACACCCAGAAGCAGTGACCCCGGCCAGGCCAGGTCGCATGGACTCACGGAGTTTAATTGATTCAGCAGGGAACTGGAGCAAAATCGAAAAGCAAACACCTGATGCTATTAAGTTGGTCATCCTGACCACAAGTAAGACTGGATGTGCGTCCACCTGATCCAGCCCGACAGCTCAGTTTAGCGAAGTGCTTGTGTGCGGCTCCCTCGGGCCTCGGCATTGGTCCTTCTGGTGACGTCAGCTCTGGACTCAGGACTTGGTCGCTCTGCCAGCTTCGCCTCTGCCACTGACCATGCATCAGAGCTCCCTCCTTCCCCCACCTCTCAGCAGGTCATCGTCCTGGCAGGAAGCTTTGTCCGGTTCCTCAGCCGTTAGCCCGGATCTCAGCTCTGGGGGACCCCTAGGTCCACCAGCATGGTGCTGCCAGGCCCAGCTTTCTCAAACTTCTTTTCTTTTCTTTTCTTTTCTTTTTTAAAGGATTTTATTTATTTATTTGACACAGAGAGAGAGATCACACGTAGTCAGAGAGGCAGGCAGAGAAAGAGGAGGAAGCAGGCTCCCCGCTGAACAGAGAGCCGGATTCGGGCCTCGATCCCAGGACCTTGAGATCATGACCTGAGCCGAAGGCAGAGGTTTAACCCACTGAGCACCCAGGCACCCCAAGCTTCTCTTCTTTTCTTTTCTTTTTTTCTCTCTTCTCTTCTTTTTTTTCCTTCCTTGCCCTTCCTTCCTCCTTTCTTTCCTTCCTTCCTTTCTTTTTTAAAGATTTTATTTTATTTATTTGAGAAAAAGAAAGAGAGTTCATGTGTAGGGGGAGGGGCAAAGGGAGAGGGAGAAGCAGACTCCCTGCTGAGCCGGGACCCCCCCCCCCACCCACCCACCCATGCAGGACTCAATCGCAGGACCCTAGGTTCATGTCCTGAGCTGAAGGCAGGAGCTTAACTGTCTGAGCCACCCAAGCACCCCTCAAGCACCACTTTCAACCATCCTCCTCGTTCACAAACCTTCAGAGACTCCCCAGCTTGTACTGTAGCAGATTTGGACCTGAAGTCCCCTTAGCTCTTGTAAACGCCTCCTTCAGGCCCCACCGGCCATCCCCCCCCTTTTTTTTTTTAATTTTATTTATTTATTTGACAGAGATCATAAGTAGGCAAAGAGATCACAAGTAGACAGAAAGGCAGGCAGAGAGAGAGGGGGGAAGCAGGCTCCCTGCTGAGCAGAGAGCCCGATGCGGGGCTTCATCCCAGGACCCTGAGATCATGACCTGAGCTAAAGGCAGAGGCTTAACCCACTGAGCCACCCAGGCTCCCCCCCATCCCCCTTTTCTCCATACACACACTCTCTGTCTCCCTAGATTGGGCACCCTGTTGTCCCAACCCACAGTGTGCTATGACCCCATGTCTTTCTTCACATTGCTGTCCTCACTGGGAAGGCCCTGACCTATGCCCTGTCCTAGCTTCATCTTCTATCCCGCAAGGCCGGCTTCTGGAGGAACACTTCCCTGCTTGCAGGGGTCTCTCCTCCCTGAAACTCCGCCAGGTCCCTGAAACTAGCCAGGTCCTGTCTTGAATTATTCTTAGACTCTTTCACGACCATCACTGCATGAACAAATCTGCTATATAGTAAATAAATACCTCTCTTAGACCTATCAGCCAGGGCCCTTGCACATCAGAAGCCCCACCTAGACCCCTCCAGGCCACCCTTCCCCATGGGGTGACAATGGTTCTGGAGACCAAGTGAACATACCCATCTTTGGCCTACATCCTTTTCACTCCCCACATTTCGACTATGCTCCTGACAGCCAGGACCCCAGAATTCTGGGCTCATACAACCCTGAATCTATTTCCAGGACCCATGAGATAGAATCCAGAGGTGGCCAAGGGGTCACCAAGGAGGGGCTGTTTTCTGGGAGGTGGGTTTGTGGATGGAGCTTGGGGCCATAGGCTGGGGTGTCCTGCATATGCACAGGCCCTTTGGTGGGAAGAGAAGGGGGTGGGCCTCTGCATACTTGAGTCCCCTGGTTGCCTTTTGGACCACCTGCCAGAGGATGAGGCCAACACAGAGGAAATTCAGGTAAGGTTTAGACAGAGATAAAGCATGGACAACATTGTGCAAACTCAATCCAGCATGTGCCTAGAATTTTCAATGAACTAAACTAGACTATTTTCCTTCTTGGCTTAAACTCATTGGATATGGGCTTCTGTTCCTTGCAAATAAGACTGATGAGTATGGTCGTGCTGAGCATGAGGATGAGGCTGGTGCTCGAGCTGGCGTTGGTGGAGGTGGCGGCTAACGTTTACTTGTCCACCTGCGCGTTCCAGGCACTCGCTTTGCCTATGTGAGCTCACCTATTCCTCCACCTACCTCGTGAGAGCCTTGCTGTTATTATTCCAGTTTTCCAGGTGAGGAAATAGAAATTCAGAAAAGCTAAGTACCTTGTCCACGATCACACAGTACTCAGACCCACGTCTGTCTCACCCCTGTGTCTGTGATTTCACCCCAAGCTTGTTTTTATTGGTCGCCAGTAGCACAAGTTGGACCACATAGAATGCATGGGACTCAGAGCGTGTAGTTAGCCATGGTGGGATGACCAAGGCTCTGGAAGAGTGGGAAAGGGCAAAGGTCAAGGTCAGAATGCACCAGGATACAGCATGCCCAACCAGACAGCCAGCAATCCTTGTTGATGGAAGAGGAGAAAACGATCCTTCTCCAAGATATATTCCTCTAAGCCTTTCCCCCTCCTCTCAGGCCTCCCTGACCACGCTTTGGGAAGGGGGACAAAACTGTGAGGTCTGGCAGCATGCCTTTTTATGTCCTGTGGGGCTCTGTAGGTTTTATACTGCCATTGGGTTAAATCCTAATAATGAGCAGAGGTACGTCACAGCACACATGGTTGAGGGTGGCCACGTCCAAAGGTTTGTCACTCCCCAATACTGAGTACATGTAGGATATCCCAGATGGGGTCCGGGCAGGAGCCTAGCACACACCAGTGAGTGACCAGGCTCATGTAATTTAAATCTGGCCTCTGCCAGAGGAAGGGGGAAATTGCAAAGCTCAAGAAGGCTTTAGCTCCCTTTAGGACCCCATACATGGTTGTGACATCAGTATCCTTTTGGGTCCCTCCTTTAGGGAGAACAGAATGAGACCGAAATTAGCCAAGAAGGTGTATGTGGAGGAAGATAGCAGGACCATCATAAAAGGTTTACTGTGGCAAGAGACAAGGAGCTACATGAGGTGACCTCTGTTCTGCCACATGTGAGAAAGGCTCCCATCTGTACTGTCACCACCGTAAAATCTTTATAGAAGAGCACGCAGACCTCCCCACTGCCAAGTACTCAGTGTCACTCACCAAACACTCATGAGGCATGAAGAGCCTTCCCTCGTGCAGGTGTGGGTTTTCAAAATCTTCCAGGAAGGCCAACAGTCATAGCAGAATAATCTCTGTGGTGCCCCTTGGAAGGAGCATTCAGTCAAGTTCAGGCTCCAAGTCTAAATACGTTTTCTTCCCTACCTTTCTTTAGTAGGAAATGTGTGTACTAAGCTAGTGCATTTTCTGCTGAAAGCCACTATTTCCAAAGGTGACACCCGTACATCAGTGAGCCAGAAACCTCTCTTACCACATGGAACTCTTACAATGGTTCGGTTCCTTAACTCACCCATATATTCATCAATATTTTTGAGCAAAGGGTTAGAGAGGTGACTAGAACAGACTGTCATGGAAATAACATGGAAGGATGGGAAATGGAGACATGAAATGATGTCTAGGCATTTAATTACATTTCAGTTAATACAATTACACTTATATTAGTCCCATTTCAACCAACTCAATTGTGATAAGTCACATAGGACACTTGCCTGCCTTGAGAACACGTAAAGGAAGAGAGAGTCTCGCTGGGGGCTAATGGTCAGGGATTGGGGAAGTCCTCTCTGAGGGAATTCTATGTTGATAGAGATGCAATAGAGGAGTCAAAGTTAAGCAGATAAAGAAGTAGGGAAGGGGCACCTGGGTGGCTCAGTCGGTTGAGTGCCCAACTCTTGATTTCAGCTCAGGTCATGGTTTCAGGGTCCTGGGATCGAGCCCTGCATCGGGCTCCCTGCTCAGTCTGCTTATCCTTCTCTCTCTGCTCCTGCTCGTTCTCATGCTCTTTCTCTATATTCATAATAAATACATAAAATCTTAAAAAAAAAAAAAAAGAAGTAGGGAAGAACATTCTAACAGAAAACAATGTATGCAAATGTCCTGTGTCAAGGAGGATTGGTACAGAACTCCGTCTCTCTGGAACCCTCTCTTTCCTTGACTCCACAACACCACAGTGGCTTTACCCTATGTCTGGTGGCTATTCAGTCTTCTTCACGGGCTTGTTTCTCTTTATACAGCCTTTAAAAGTGGGTGGCCTCAAGCCTTCACCCTGAATCCTATTCTTTCTCTATGCTCTCCCCTCACAATCTCTTCTGTTTCTGTTCTCAGTTGTATTCAAGGTACCCATGAACTCCAAAGTTTATAGCTCTTACACAAATTCCTCCTCTGGGTTCCTGTCCACGAAAACTGCCTCCTTGCCTGTTCCTCTTTGAACTAAGTTTTGCAGAAGCAGGGCCCTGCAGAAATTGGTTCTGCTTATGAATGTTCAGTCCACCTGCCTCTCTGGTTCCATGTTGGGGAATCACCTGACTCTATGCAATTAAGCCATATTTTCTAGTATTGACTCTAACAGCCATAAAACTGACACTGAAGTCTTCATCCATATCAACCTGACATCGCAGAATATCAATCCGAGCCGAGGAAAAGGTCTGGCATCTACCGGACCTCCTCAACACCAGCAAGGCATGGAGGAAAAGCAAGGTCAATTCTGTTTCCAACTCAGTAGCTGTGGGCGCCATTTTCTGAAGAGAAAACACTGAAGAAAGACTGGGAATTGGTGGTGAAGAGGAATGCAAAACTTGAGCCTTGGTCATGGTGAACTAGAGATGCTGTTGAAACTTCCAAGTGGGCAATTCAGAAGGGTCCATGACAAAGATAGACACTTGAGGTTGACAGATTCCTCAACTGCAGTTAAAGCCAGAGTGGTTGAAGAGCTTGCCTAGAGTGAATAGAGAAAAGAACAGGATTTAGGACCAAGGCTTAAAGCTCGTCAGCTGTTTTTTTCTAATACAGAAGAGCTTCATTGAGACATAATTAATATGCTTAAAATTCAACCTTCTAAAAAGTGTTTACCGTTCAGTGTTTTTAATACTTTCACAGAGTTGTGCAACCATCACTACTATGTAATTCCAGAAATTACAAGAAACCCTGTCCTTATTAATAGGACTCTCCATTTTCCATTTGGACCCTGCCCCAGTGACGGACAGCCACCCATCCACTTTGTGTCTCTATGAATTTGCTTACTCTGAACATTTCATTTGTGCCTGGCTTCTTTCACTTAGGTTAATGATTTTGAGGTTATCTCATGCTGTAGTGTGTATCTGTACTTCATTCCTTTTTATGGCTGAAGAATATTTCATTGAATAGATACGCCACATTCTGTTTCTCCATTAATCAATTAATGGACATGAGGAGTGTTTCCCTTTTTTTAGCTACTATGAATAAGAATAAGGCCAGTGTGAAAAAGTTCCTGTATGAACATGTTTTCAATTCTCTTATATACCTAGAATTGTGTCAAATTGCTGGGTCATGTGGTCACCCTCTGTTTAACTTTTTGAGGAACTGCTGAAAGGCTTTTATGAAAAAAAGGAAGCAGCTACATCATTTTACATTTCCACCAGCAATGTAGGAAAGCTGATCTCTCCACATCCTCAACCACACCAGCGGTTTTCTGTCTTTTAGACTGAAGCCAACCCAGGTGTCTGAAGTGACATCTCGTTATGGTTTTGATTTGTGTTTTTCTGATGAGCTTGGGGTGCCTGGGTGGCTCAGTTGGTTGAGCAACTGCCTTCAGCTCAGGTCATGATCCTGGAGTCCCGGGATTGAGTCCCGCATCAGGCTCCCAGCTCCACGGGGAGTCTGCTTCTCCCCTCTCATGCTCTCTCTCACTCTCTCTCTCTGAAATAAATAAATAAAATCTTTAAAAAAAATTTTTTTTAATTTCTGATGAGCTTGCACTTTCTTTCATGTGCTTATTTACTATTGTAGGTTGTTGGGGAAATGTCTGTTCAAGTATTTTGCCCACTTTAAAATTGGGTTGTCTTTTTATTATTGAGTTATATAAGGTTGTTGTTGTTTTTTTAATTCCGGATACAAGTCTCTCATCAGACATACGTTGTACAAATGTTTTCTCCTATTCTGTGTGGATTGTCTTTTCAGTTTATCAGTTATGTTCTTGGAAGCATAAATATTTTAGTTTTGATGAAGTTCGACTTCATATACTTCTTTTGTAGCTGTTCTTTTATAATTTGTGGTTTGGGTGTCATATCTAAAAACCTTAGCCATGTAGATCTCTGATCCATTTTAGTAAACTTCTGTGTATGTTTTGAAAGTAGAGGTCCAAATTCATTCCTTTATATGTGAATATACAGTTGCCTCAGCACCATTCCTTGAAAAGACTATATTCCCCATTGATGCCCTTGTCAAAAATCAATTGACCCAAAACATAAGGGCTTATTTACAGATTCTCATTTCTATTTCATAGATATATATGTCTATCTTTATGCCAATATTACACAGTCATGATTAGTGTAGCTTTGTAGTTAAGTTTTGAAATCAGAAGGTGTGAGTCCTCCAATTTTGTTCTTTTTCAAGATGTTTTTGGTTATTTGGGATCCCTTGAATTTCCACATGGATTTTAAGTAAACTCATTAATACCTGCAAAGAAGCACCTGGGGTTTTGGTAGGCTTTGCATTGACTTTGTAGATTAACTTGGGAAGTACTGTCATCTTAATAGTATTAACTCTTGCAATCCATGAGAATGTGGTGGTTTTCCATTTAGTTAAGTCTTCTCAAATTGTTTTCAGCAATGTTTTGTAGTTTTCAGTGAATGTCTTGGCACTTGTTTTGTCAGATTTGTTCTTAATTACTTTATTCTTTGTGATGCTGTTATAAATGGAATTGTTGAAAGTACAGCATAGAGAATATAGTCAGTAATATTGTAACAATTTTGTACAGTGACAGATGGTAACTACACCTATTGCGATGAGCACTGTGCAATGTATAGAGTTGTCTAATCACTATGTTGTACACCTGAGACTAATAAACACCATATGTCATCTACATTTCAATAAAAAATAAATGGAATTTTTGGGGGTTTTTTGTTATGTTTTGTTTTTAAATAATTTTTTATTATGTTAGTCACCAAACAGTCCATCATTAGTTTTTGATGTAGTGTTCCATGATTCATTGTTTGCATTTAACATCCAGTGCTCCATGCAATCCATGCCCTCCTTAGTACCCATCACCAGGCTCACCCATCCCCCCACCCCTCCCCTCTGAAACCCTCAGTTTGATTCCTAGAGTCCATAGTCTGTCATGGTTTGTTTTCCCCCCGACTTCCCCCCTTCATTTTCCCCTTCCTCCTCCTATTGTCCTCCATGCTATTCCTTATGTTCTTCTTGATTTTTTTTTCCTGATGGCTCATTGCCAGTGCTATAGGAATATAATAGATTTGTGCATATTGATCTTGTATCCTGCAACCATGCTAAAGTATTCATTTGTTCTAATAGTTTTTTTAATGGACTCCTTAGGATTTTTGATAAGATCATTTCAGATGTGAGTAAAGCTAGTTTTACTTTTTCCATTACAATATTGCTGCCTTTTATTTCTTTTTCCTGCCTAGTTGTCCAGGCTAGAACCTCCAGTACAATGTTGAGTAGAAGTGACATGAGTAAATATCCTTGCCTTGTTCTTGACTTTAAGGAGAAAGCATTCAGTCTTTCACCATTAAGGTAATGTTAGCTGGGGGTCTTTTGTAGATGGCCATATTCGCTTTATATGGCTGTTATAACGAATTATGGCAAACCTGATGGCTTAAAACAACACAAATTTATTATCTGACAATTTTGTACTTTAGAAGTCCAATATGGGCTTCACTGGGATAAAACCAAGGTGACGGAGAGTTGTGTTGCTTTCTGGAGATTCTAGGGGGGACTTTCTTGTCTTTTCCAGCTTCTGAAGACCACCCACATGCCTTGGTTCATGGCCCACTTCCTCTATTTTCAAAGCCAACAACATGACATCTCTCACCTTTTTTCCATAGTCATATCTTCCTCTGGATAAGAGCAATAGCAAAGATTCTCAACTTCATAGATACATGTGAATATACTGGTCCTATTTAAAGGTCCTTAACCTTAGTCACCTTACCACATGAGGCACCATATTCACATATTCCATGGATTAGGATGTGAATATCTTTGGGAGGTCATTATTCTGCCCACCACATTCTACCATCTGACCTACAGAGATTCAGGTCTGTCCCATACATAGAGTCCATTCACCCCATCCTAACATCCCTTAAATTCTCAACACCTCAACAAGTCCAAAACCTCACCTATATCTCATCAGTTCAAAAGTTCCAAGTGTCATTGTCTAAATCATCAGTATGAGTGAGACTCAGTATGACCTATCCTGGAGCGCAGTTCCTCTCCATGTGGACCAGCGAAACCAAAGATAAAAGTTACATGCTCCCCAAATATAAAGGTAAGACAGACACAGACACTCTGATTCAAAAAGAGAGAAGAAGGAAAGGAAAAAGAACCACTGTTCCCTCAATAGGTAGAAGTCCAGCCAGGCAAATCCCACTGGGTTTCAAGGACTAGAAATCATCTTCTGGGGTCCTCCATTCCAGTCTCTGGGTCATGGCTCCACTGTCTGGGCCTGAGACCACCATCTTTTCTCGTGATAAGTGACATGTGTTTGCAGCTCAGTGTTTCTGCCTGCAGAATTTGGAGCATGGGGTGGGGTGTCTTACAGTTTTCTTATATTTTGTTTTCTCTCTGTTCCCCTTGGTCCAAGCTGGCAGTGTTTGTGCTGGTGTAAAATTATCAAGAATCTATCATTCTCCCATTAGACAAGAGGTCTCACCACAGATTGTTCCTAAATAAACCATCTCTATTTTTGGTTTTTGCAGGATGGATTGTGGGGGGGTGGGCAGGGAATATGTGTCATACATGTAACTGCTAGGAGCCTTTTGTGTGACTATATACTGTTTTTATTTGCTGAGATACCCATTTTTCCCTATTATACACTTCCCTGATAGCGAATCTCTTGATTTCAGTCTTTGCAACCTGGGTAAGTGGAGAATTTCCCAAATCATTAAGTCTTGAATTCTTTCTCAAAACAGCAACAACTGTGACAACAACAGAACAAAAACAAAAGACCCCAAAACAAAAAAAAACAAAACAAAAAAACATTCTTTCTTCCATCCATCTCTTTTCTCTTGCATTGTATTATAAGCAGAAGAAAAACTAGGTCACACCTTCAATACTTTGCCTGGAAATTTCAAGCTAAGGGTTGAGTTTCCTCATTCACCAGCCCTGCCCTCCACATGACTGTAGGACAAAATTCTGCTCAGCTTCCTGTTCTCTCTAGCGAGAATCCCTTGTTTGCAGTTTGCAATAACATATTCCTCATTTCCCTCTGAACCTTCCACAGTGGATCCTTTAACACCCACATATTTGTTCATGTTGATGTAGGCATCCTCTAAGGCAATTTGCTGTCTCTGCTGCTTCTCCTTTCCTCCCGAGTCCTCATTAGCAGGGTTATCAACATCTCTATTCCTCCTAACCGTCTGTCCTAGGCAATCTAGGCTGCTTCTTTCATGTTGCTCAACATCCCCCCAGCCTCTGCTCATCTCCCGATTCTACCACTTCCTCATTTCAGGTATCTGCCATGGGACCAACCCTCTTCTAGGTACCAGCATCAGTGTTCGCTTTCTGTTAGTATTTTATCGGGTTAGGGAAGTTCCCTTTTATTCCTAGTCTGTTGAGTGGTTTTTTTTTTTTTTTAAGATTGATTGATTGATTGATTTGACAGACAGAGATCACAAGCAGGCAGAGAAGCAGGCAGAGAGAAAGAGGGGCGGAAGCATGCTCCCTGCTGAGCAGAGAGCCCGATGCGGGACTCGATCCCAGGACCCTGGGATCATGACCCGAGTCTAAGGCAGAGGCTTTAACCCACTGAACCACCCAGGCACCCCTGTTGAGTGTTTTTTAACATGAAAGGGGTTGGATTTTGTCAAAGGCTCCTCGATGCCTCCTGAGACCTTTATGTGGCTTTGGATCTGTCAGCTGCAACAGACCGTGCAGAGAGAAAGGAACCTGCAGATGAGACAGAAGTAGCCATCCATAGAGGGGAAACCAAGTGACTGTGGTGTCACTGGAGCCCACAGCAGAGAGGGTTTCCAGGAGGGAGTGGCCAAGACTGTCAGTCCTGTTGAGAGCTGTGCTAAGAGGGGAACTGAAAACAGCTCAATGTGATGGGTTCTGCGGAGATTGTTTTCCACCTTGGTGACAGCTGTTGGCATAAGATGCGAAGAGGCACAACACCGTTCAGAGCAGGATGTCATCCCCTAGATTTCAGGGAAAGCTAGAGGGCAGTGATTCCATTCAAGTCATTAGTTAGTATCTGGGGAACTTACTGAGCTTTTACACTGTGGATTTGGGACACATTGTGGCCGAAGCAGGGAGGACAAGGAGCGTGTCCTCAGTCTCAGTGTCTGAGATGCTGGAATAAGGTTCTCAGCATTATCTAGAGACAAGAATGGACATTTCCAGACCTCAGCTTGGGAAACCAGCTCCCGCCCTTCGAGAGGGCACAGTGGACTGGCACCTGCCTCAACGCATGAAGGAAGCCAGCTGTACTGTGAGCGGCAGTCCCGTCTTGGGAACACACCCAGGCTTGGCCCCCCACAGCGAAAAATGGGATGAAACCCACATATGGTATCTAGTTTTTTGATGACTCTTTAAAATGTGAAGCTTTTTTTGTGGGAAGGGATGGATTCCTGGCCTCAGGGAGAGGCATTTCCAGTCAGCAGTAGCATTATCTTCCACGCTGAGAAGAAGCCAGCTCTAGCC
>RCUC01127353.1:0-44154 GCA_003697995.1 Taxidea taxus jeffersonii
GTTTTCTGTTCTTTAAACATGCCAAGCTCATTTATGCCTTAGGACTTCTAATTTGCTGTGCCTCCCCCCACCCCCCCAGCACTGATCTTGTTACAGCCCAGAATGCCTCAACTCAAATGTCAGGGATTCAGAAAGACTTCCCTGACCACGTCCATCCATGCAACATACCCTTCTCCAGGGGTTCTGTCTCATTACCCTGCTATATTTTCTTATGATTAATGTCTGGAATTCTTATTTACGTATATGTTTACTGATTTGTTATCTGTCCCACCCAATAGAATATAAATTGGATGATGGCAGAGATCTTGTCCCTCTTATTCCCTGCAGCTCTCCCTGAGGGGGGCGGCAGGTAAGAAACCCGCAGACAACCCCATCTATAATTGCAAATTGTGGTAAGTGCTACCTAAGCAACTAGTAGCAATAGCTAGTAATTGAGGCACTTCTAAATGTAAACCTTATGTGGTTGGACTATTGTATTGTCAAAACAAGCTCTCTAAGCCATTTTAGGGGTGAAGAGAAACCTGCAAACGACTGGTAATTTGCCCCAGATCACACAGTGAGTGGAACTAGCCTCCTACCCTAAGAACATGTATGCAGCAAGCCTTAATGGTGGGCTTGCAGTCATGTTCTAGAAAGAACCTGATCCTGGAGCCTGAAGACTTTTGTTTTTTGCTCTTCCACTAACTAGCAAGCCCCTTAATTTCTTGGTACTTTGTTTTCTTCACCTTTAAAGTAGGATGATCCTATTATTATTTTGGGCTTTTCTTTTTTTTTTTTTTCCTGGTACACCCCAGGGAAGCAGAACTTCTTGGTGGAGCCCTCTTGCTGTCAGCAGCTAGGGGCACAAACAGACTTTGGGACAATGGCAGGGAGCCAGAGCCCTCCCCAACACTGACCAGCCTGCAGGGCAGAAATGGGGCCTAGAGCTGGATCTGATTTCTTTCGGTCATCAATTCATTTTTAAAAAAATATTTTATTTATTTATTTGACACAGAGAGAGATCACAAGTAGGCAGGGAGGCAGGCAGAGAGAGAGAGAGGAGGAAGCAGATCTCTGAGGAGCAGAGAGCCTGATGCGGGGCTCGATCCCAGGATGCTGGGATCATGACCTGAGCTGAAGGCAGAGGCTTTAACCCACTGAGCCACCCAGGTGCCCCGGTCATCAATTCATTTTTAAGCAAATTTCCTGAGGGCCTCTGGGACTCAGGCAGTAAAAAATTAGATGATTAAAGAAAGAAGCAAGCACTCCAGAGAATTGAGAAAGGAGTCATTGCCTTTTGTCCCACCCCATTCCCAACTCTGTTACCATACCTGATATGCTTTTTTTTCCAGCCTTCCCCCCACCCTCTCCATCTATCCTTTTATGGGCCAGAACCCTCCGTCACTTCATAACCTAGACAGCGATGACGTTTGCCGAGGATAAGACTTACGAGTATATCCGCCACCATTATAGCAATTTTGTCGACCGCATTCATGTTCTGGAGATACTGCCTTACCTGTCCTGCCTCACCACAGGTGACCAGGTGAGCTGGGGCATGACAGCCCGCCACTGACTCGGGGCAGGGGCGTGGGGCTCGGAGCTTACCCCCAAAGCCAGGGCCAACTCCTTCCTTCTCCATCTTCTGTATCCTGCTTCTTGACCTTGAGGCTTCTCTAACTTGCAGAATGAAGTGTGGTTCAGGCTGGCCTTTTCCCACGTGGCTGAGCTCCCTCTCGCGTCCATACGGTGTAGTGCTAAAAAAAGTAGTGTGCTGGCTGCCTGAGATGTCTGGGCTTGGGTCCCCTCACGTGCTCCCCTCGGACTTTCCTTGAAGTCATCTCTTATCATTGTTCCTGCTCAATGTTGACTCCATTCACCTTATCACGGGACCCTGTCCTGACAGGGAGCCCAGGGCTTAGTTTTGAGAGCTCGCGGGAGCCAGGCTGCCCTAGCCTCTCAGAACTGGCTGTGGCCCCAGGTGAAGTGGGGCTGGCCACCTCCCAGTTCTAGCTGCTCCAGTGGCACCGGCTCTCTGCTGCCACCACGCGGTTGTGCTGGTGGTGGCACAGGCCTGTGGCTGATGGGATCTGGGCCCCCTCCCTTGGATTTGGGGGCTTGTGGGGATGCCTTGTGACTAGTTCTGCAGGAAATGTTTCCTGTGGGTCTTCATTTCTGCTGTCTGGTTGCCCGTCTGCATGTGGGAATTCAGTGCCCATAAAACCTCCTCTGCCCTGAGACTCCTTATCAGAGTCTCCCAGCACCCCAGCCTCCTGATTCTTAGCATTGGCTTCCTCTCTCTGTCCCTCTGCCTCCTTTTCATCTTCTGTTCCCTCTGTATCCTTTCCTCTGCTGCTAATCCAAACCCTTTCTTTTTGACTTCGGGGCTGCCTGAACAAACCCCAGGCTTTGGTGAAGGACTAACTAGGATCTGTCCGTAAGATCTTTGTTACCTTATTTCTGCTAAGCCTCTGTTTCCTCACCAGTAGAGTCGGGACAATAGCTCGCAGCATCCTGAGCACAGGGCCTGGCACACAGTAAGAGCCTGTTTCCTGGTAACTGTCTTGAAACTTGGGCCCAAACACTGGCCTTGTCCTGGGCTCTGACCGAGTTTCAGATGGCTGCCTTGCTCTTGTGGCTACTTGGAGCCTCTCTCTGCAGCTGTCCCCTCCTGAGTGGGAAAGGGGCCAGGCCCCCCTGGCTTGAACAGGGCAGCTGGCTATGTCTTCCAGGACCGACTGCGGGCCTCTTGCCAGCTCTCTGGGAACCAGGGCACTCTCTGGGAGCTCTTCAACAGCCTTCGGCGGCGGATCGGCTGGGTGGAGTCCCTCATCAAGGCACTGAGGGCCTGTGAGCTGGTGGATCTTGCTGACGAAGTGGCTCGCATCTACCAGAGCAACCTGCCTGGTGAGCTTCCTGCTGTGGCCCTCCTTGTGGAATCCCTGTTGGTTCCCCTGGCTTCCATTCAGCCTCTCCCCTCACCCCAGTACCTCCTGCCTCCCTCTGTCACTTTCCCTCCCACGACTCCTAGGCAGTAGACAAACCTGAGTGTGGATCACAGCTTAGCTTCTTGCTAGCCATGTCTCTTTGGCCAAGTCCCTTAATTTCTCTAAGCCTCAGTCTTCTCCTCTGTAAAATGGGACTAATGGCCAGACATCTACATTGTAGGACTGTGGTGGGTACCACAAGATGATGGATGTGGGACTGGACACCTCCCATGTGCTCAGCAGATGGGGCTTCCTCTAATTTTTGTGGCTGTGACATTTGCTTCCCACCTCTTTCTCACTTCCTCCTGTCTCTCTTTCTTCGCCTTCTCTCCACTCTTCTCTTCTCTTCTCCCTTCACTGTCTCTTCTTTCTTCCTCATGGGTTCCTTCCTTCCCTCATGGGTTCCTTCCTTCCTTTCCCTCATCTCTTCCTCTCCCCCTTGCTTCCCCTGGACTCTTCTCAGTCCCCTACCCCAGCTGCCCAGTTACCACTCAGCTCCCTCTCACTGCTCCCTGCTGGGACAAGTGGCCAGAGGGGTCTGGTGAGGTCAGGTCTGAGGGGTCAAAACAGGAAGAAGACTCAAGCCAGCCCTATTTATGTTTTAGACTAGAGACAATTCCTGAGACCCTGCTCAGATTTACAGCCTTAGAATAGCCTCCTGTTTGCTTTCTTTCTTTTTTCCTTCCCTCCATCCTTCTTTCTGAGGGGTCAGTTAATGGTGACAGCCACCAACAAAGAGGAGGAGAAAGCCACTGGGCTCCAGAATGACAGGGGACAGAGAAGTGGTGACTGCTGATCCAGTCTGGGTTGTGAGAGGCTTGTGGGGTGCCCCCATGCTCCCCCCAACCTCTCCCACCCTACTCCTTCTACCTCTCCTTGTTTTTGTCCTCCCTACCTTCCTCTCTCCCTCCTGCTACTGCCTCCCACTCAGTGAGTCTTGTCTCTTCTAAGTACATCCTACATCAGGACAGCTTTGGGAGATGGGGGTGCTGATAGTCATTGACCTGGGGGTCCAGGAACCCGCAGGCCTCTCCTGTCACTGGGAGCATCCATGATTCCCCCTTGACATCACTCTATCTTTGCCTCCAGGGGTCCGGAACCGGCCTCCAGCCCCAGTGGAGCCACAGTTAGTTCCTGCTGAGGTTCCACGGTCCTCTAGACCTGCTGTGGCCCCCAGTGCCCCCCAAAACGGCTACAGAGAAGAGGAGCCAAGTTTCCCCATGCCAGTCCAGGACACCCAGCCACCAGAGTCCCTGGAAGAGGTGTGTCCTCATAGTCTACTTTGGGCCTCCTGATTTTGTGTTCCTGTCTGTCCAGCTTCTAGAATCTCTCTTCTGTCCCAACCACAAACCATGCCTAATCTCTGCTCAGAACCTCAGGGCTCCCTCGGTGGAGGTAGGCTCCAAACCAGCTTTCAGACTGCTGACCCGGGCTTCACCCTGTGGCAGTGCTCAACCCTCTTACCAGCCAGCTGTGAAGCCACAGTTTTGTGGTCTTTGCAATGGTTTGTGTGACAAGATGAGCTAGATCGAGGGACCAGGGAATGAACACTGGAGGGGTACTGGGGAAGCAGGAGGTAATGGGGTGGTTGGAGTAATTATTGCCAGTAAAGTTGATTCATGGGGGAAATGGCTAATTCTGTTGGGATGTCCAGGAGATGCCAGACCATGAACTTGAAGCCCAGGAAAGGAGACAGTCTGTGCAATAGCATCAGAGAGGGGAACCTTTTACAGGGCAAAGCAGATGAATAGAGACTCTCCATGGGATGGTGTGTGTTTTTGTGAGGTAGGTTCCTGTAGACAGAGGGTCTGGCAGTGACCAAAGCCAGGGCTAGGGGCTTCCTCAGTTTCTGTACTCCGTGCTATGGGCTGAGACCTGTAGGAGATGCCCACTCCTGGGAAAAGCAGTTGCCTCATTTATATTTTCCCTCTTGCAGAGTTCAAAGAAAGTCCCACTGATGCCCCATTCTGGGGCTGTCTTGAGGAGGTCAGCTGGCCCCCTGGAGCCCTCCTCTGACATGGCGGCCTTCAGCCCTCTGACCTCCAGTGGACATCAAGAGCAGGATACAGAACTAGGCGGTGCCCACACACCAGGTATGTGTGGAATCTGGAGTTCTGGGGCCTCTCCAACCTCCCAGTGAGGGTGAAGACTAAGAGTTGCCCCTCTGGCTTCCTTGGACAGGAGGCAAGGGTGGGGATAAAGGGAGTTTACCGCAGGGAGCAACCCAGTTCCTTAGAGGGCATATCCATATTTTCTATGTAGCAAACTGTTCCAACATTTAGTAGCTTAAAATATAACTATTTCGCTCATGATTCTGTGGGTTAGCAATTTGGGCTGGTTCAGGGTAGTTCTTCAGGTCTCGGCTGAGTTCCCTCTTGTATACTACACGTTCCCTCTTGATGCCCACACACACGTACGCTCTGCTTATGCCTGGTGTCTGCGGCACCTTGGTTCTCTTTAGCTAGTCCTCGTCCTTCACCAGACAAATCTGTTTCATGGCAGCTGAGCAGAATTCTGAGAAAGTGGGTTCCTGGGGCAAAGACTCAACCTGGCAGTGTTCGTCCTGCCTCATTCTGTGAGCCAAAGCAGGTCACGAGGCCAGCGCAGAGTCAAGGAGTCAGGAAACAGACTCCATCCCTGGATGAGAGGACTGACAGTCACATTGCAGAGGGTGTGGATACAGGTAAGGGAAGAGGATTAGG
The DNA here is from genome assembly GCA_003697995.1 of Taxidea taxus jeffersonii. Classification (NCBI taxonomy): domain Eukaryota; kingdom Metazoa; phylum Chordata; class Mammalia; order Carnivora; family Mustelidae; genus Taxidea; species Taxidea taxus. The sequence goes on from RCUC01127353.1 coordinate 5,666, forward strand.
GCTGTTTTGGGACTACCAAGAGGACTGATTCTTCAGGGGTTCTCTAGGACCTGGAGGACAGTGCAGAAGGCCTGGGCCACCTACCAGCAGGGGAGCCTGTGAGCACTGCCCTACCCCAAATGGGGATCTAGTTCCCAAGGAATCACTAAAACTTCTCAGTCCCCAGAGGAAGTATGATTTTCATCAGGTAAGGGCCTGGACCACAAACCAGATCTCAGTGTTCCTTCTTGGGAATACAGAGGAGGTCCACTCTCACCTCCCAGGCTGGCATTTCTCTGCATCATTATTTCCCAAACTGCATTCCATGGAACACTATGGCCTGCCCCGCCTTTGGGGCCCCTGGGACAGCCACAAGGCACATGAACAGTTACAGGCTCAGAGAAGCCACTTTAGTGCCCTACACTCCTGCCACCCTAGAACTCTCCCTCCAGCACCCGTTTATACTTTGCAATGTCAGCTTGCCATAGAACACCTTTCAGGAAACTGCTGTGGACCAGGGAGGCAAAGGACACTTAGATTTCAGTACCTGCATGGATACAGGTCCCACAAGATTCTGTTGTGTGTTAGATTGGAGAGGGCCAGGTGGTACATCAGAATGACTCCTGGCTTTTGTCAACCATAGGGCCTGGCATGTGTGTTCTCGGAGTTCCACAGGGAAAGCCTTTATGGACTGTCACCACCTGCTTCCTCCTGCTTGTCCCAGTTCAAGCCCTCGTGTCAGGGGTAGCTTGGTCCCTGCATCCTTTGCCCCAGAGTCCATAGGTCTCCTAGGAGATTTGTGCACACTGGGGGCTGGCTGGGCCTCTGGTGCCCTGTGACTGCTGGGAGCTCTTCTGCCTGGTCCAGAATTGCTCTTATGGGCGGGGAGGGGAAGGTGGCAGAGGGAGGAGCATCCAGAATTTCCCCCAAGTTAAGGAGCAGACATAGGAGGAAAGGAGGGTGTCCCAGGCAGGAGAAGAAAGAGCAGAGGATAATGAGTGATCTTTAAGCTCCTAGATGCTATTGGGGGAGGGACCATTTCACTCTTAGAAGACTTGGCTTTTGGTCAAGGACTAAGGATATATAGGACCAAGGATGTGCCTGCATCTCTTGGACCCCCGGGCCTGGGCGCAGTGACCAAAGGGACTCTGGAGATTCCCTGGGTAAGACGTTGGGGGGCCTGGATGCAGTAGGGACTTGAGCTGGGGCACAGAGGCTCTTCTTTAGCCTTCTGATCCCAGGGTGACTGTGATTTTAGGGTAACGGTCCTGTGATTTGTGTCTCCCCTTTTATTTTGCCCCCTGCAGGCACGGCCTCCAGCCTCTCCTCACCCCGCGGGCCTGTGTCTCCAACTGTCTCCTTCCAGCCCCTGACCCGTTCCATCCCCAGGGCAAGCCGTTTGCCTGCACCCTCCGTGTCAGCGCCATCTGCTGGCATCTCCTCCTCATCCACGGGCTTGGCCTGTGCGGGGGGCGCTGGTGACCACCGTGAGGCTGGCGTCTGCTCCACGGGGGCTGGGGTGTCCACAAGCTCGCTGACCACCAGCAGTGCATCCTCCAGAGTGCCTGCCAGCTCAGCACTTGACATAACAGTGCCTTCCAAGTTGCCTGCCAGCTCAAAACCCTCAGGGGCGGTAGCCACTAATGTGCTCACGAGTCTGCCACCGTCCAAACTGCCCATCAACTCAATGCGTGCTGGCACAGCAGCACCCAGAGTGCCCACAGGCTTGGTGCCTGAGCCCAGGATGTCCACGAGCATGGTGCCCAGCAAGGTACCTGCCAGCACAGTGCCCACCATCAGGAGCCACACACCCTCAGGGGTAAGTCTTTGCCCTGTCCAGCAGTGATCCAGGCTTTTCCCCCAGCCCTGTCCTTGGGCCCTTTCCAGTCCCCAGTCTTTCTCTAGCCTGCGATGTCCCAGTGCTGCTCCTCAAGGGTGTAGGGCTAGCTGAGATCTAGCCTCTTCCAGACCCCACATCATGACCTTTAGAGTAATAATAATCCTTCAAGCCCCTGAGTGTGGATGCCTCGGGAGGGTTGGGCATGATGGCCACCCCCACTGGTCATGTGCCTTAGCCCATTTAGAGCTCACAGCTCCCCATGGAGCTCAGTAGTGTGTGTTGCAGACTGAACAATGAGGGGCAGCGCAGGACGGCCTGCCTGCCTCAGTGCCCTGCTCTTCTTTACCATTGGGATATCTAGTCTTCCCCTCCATGAGCCAGTCCTTACTGACTGCAGTCTTAGGTGGGACTAACCCGCAGGAGGTAGCCACACTGACACAGCAGTCCCCCCCTCCTTCATGGCTGTCCCCTTGGGGCGAGCCCATCCAGCCCTACTGCTGCCCTCTGCCTGGAGCAACCAAGTCCAGGGGACCTTTAGGCCCATGGCAGGGCTCTGATGCTGTGGCTGCTCCATGGCCCTCCGCCCAGGCAGAACGTCAGAGTAGGATGGGGCCATAGCCACCAAGGGCTCCAGGAGGGTGGGGGTGAACTCACAGGCAGGCCAGTGAGTAGCAAGAGGGGTGCATTGGAGGAAGTCACCACTGGTACTCCAGCTAGCAGAGCCTTGGTCCCCTCCTCCCCCACTGCCCTCCAGTACCATCAGTGGGTTGAGTCTCCAAGAGGGGGTGGCTTCCTCTCCGGACTACAGGCTGGGAATTGGAGGGTTGGAATGCTAGTTCATGGCCTGGCTGGAAATGGGGCCATGCAACTTGGCCATCTCCCTGCCATCCCCAGTCCCTTCCAGCCCCTCCTTTCTTTCCCAGGAGACTGCAGCAGCTCCAGGGCCCACCATCTCCACCAGAGACAGCTTGCCCAGGCCAAACCCCAGCTCTTCTGGCTCGGAGTCCGAATTGGAGCTGAGCAAGCCAGGCTGTCTGGCCTCCCGGGTGGACAGTGAGCCATTCTCAGGCTGCTCTGCAGACCTGGCCCTCAGCTACAGCAAGTCCTTGGACACGGGGCCTGACAATGCCCCAGAGGAGAATGAGTACCAGTCGGTGGATTCCATTAGGATCCAAGTGACCGAGGACCCCAGCATCGACCTGCGGGAGGGTAATCCTGGGCCGCCTTCCCCCCCAGAGCCCCTGGTGGGGCAGAAGTACATCCAGGTCAGCCCCTGGGCTCCGTGGCTCGGGGCAGCTGCTGCTGGGGCACTCCTGGCGGTGCTCCTGACAGTGGTCTACAGGCGGCGCCTGCTCCAGTGAAGCCCCTGGGCCCTCTGCTCCCTTTCCCCGGGAACATCCAGCCCAAGCATGGACTGTGCTGTCTTCCTGCCTTGTCCCTTTTGTGGGGCTGGTGGAGCCTGGGTCAGAGGGGAGCCAGGGGGCCTCAGGCCACATTTCTGTCCCAGCTCATGCCCTCCCCATGTGCTACAGACCCTGCCTATCCTGCAATCTGGATTGTCACCTTTATTCTCTGGAGGAGGTGAGGTACCCCCCATCTGGGCTGTATCCCCATTTGTCTGTGTCTACAGACCAGGAGGTACCACTGGTCGGCAATGCCCCCCATCTTGCCCCGGTGCCTGGTGGCTAGCAGATGTGCAGCAGCGGGGGTGGGAGGGGGTTAGGGAGGGAACTCCACAGGTCCTTGCTTTAGACCCCAAAAGCCCAGCCATTGCTCCAAGAGCATCAGGGCGGTCCATCTCCAGGGACATGGCTTCTTGAGGTCCCTCAAGAGGTGGAAGAGGTCTAGACATTCTCCTGGACCCTGGGGAATGTAAGGCAGCTGCTCGGCTAAGGACTGCCTCTGAAGCCCCTCTCCAGCCTCCTCACCCACCTCTTCCTTTCCTTCCCTTCTGGTCTCCATGCTCTTTAGCTGGGATGGGGGTGGGGGGCGGTTGGGGAGGAGAGGCCTGCCAGGCAGAGCTCAGACCAAGATTTGGATTTCAGCTCCACCCCTCCCTGGGCTGTGTGGCCTTGGCAGATGGTCAGACTTCTCTGGTCTTGCTTCCCCACATGGACAGTGAGTATCATGGCGCATCTCCACTGGGTTCTTCCGAGATTGAAGCGCACAAGTGTTTGTCAAGTGCCGACTCAGAGGCGGTGAACACTCGCAGCTTCCCCTACCTCTCCCCTGTGCCGCCTGGTAGACGCGCGGATAGCAGAGGCAGAGTGCCCAGTAAGGGTGCTGCTCTGTAGTGTAGGGTGGGCCTGCACCCCACTCTTAACTTCCACTCACTCTGTGCTCTGTCCCTCTGCGCTCTTGATTAACCTCTCTGTGCCTCTGTTTCCTCAGCTGTAAAATGGGGATGAAATACTAAAACTTCTATGTATAAGAAAATAGATCTTCTAGTGTTGTGAGGATTAAATGAGTTTATCTACACCAATCTTAGAATGGTTCCTGGCATTTATTAAGGGTTGGGTACATGCTGTTATAAACGAGGAGGGGCTGGAGCGCTTGGCTACACCTTACAAGGCAGATTCAGACCCTACAGCCTCCCCTCCCAGCCTCCTTCGTCCCGTGCACTGAGTCACTGGGGGTTGGGAAAGGAGGCACACCCACTGGGGCAGCTGTGCAGGGTGAGGTTTGGGGTGCCTCTCCAGCAGCCAGATGGATTGGGGAATATCTTCATGGGTTTTTTTTTCAGGCAGCCATCTCTGGAACCCCAGGAGCCACTTCCATTCCTGTGCTCTGCAAGAGACAAAGGCTAGCTCCTGGGGAGGTTCCCCCAAACTGTCAGCTGGTAGGTTCTCAACCCTGCTTTGGCTGCTACAGCCTTGCTTTGTAGGGGGCTTCAGTGACCTCTACCTTGAGTAACCTGTCCCTTTCCCTCTAAACTTTTCTTTAAGATTTTATTTATGTATTTGACGGAGAGAAACAGCAAGAGAGGGAACACAAGAAGCAGGGGGAGTGGGAAAGGGAGAAGGGCTCAATCCCAGGACCCTGGGATCATGACCTGGGCTGAAGGCAGAGGCTTAACGACTGAGCCACCCAGGCGCCCCTAAACGTCTTTTCAACCCTCACTCTGAACCCAACAGCCTGCACCCTGAAACTAGGAGAGGTCCCTACCCAAGCTGTCTGGACCACTCCCTGTCACCCTTGCTCTTAGCCAGCCCTCTGTGCTCTCCCTTGCTCTCAGATACCCGGGTCAATAAACAGTTCATGCACCGGTATAGTTTTAATGTGTGACTTTCCCAGGGTAGCTTTGGAAAAGATTATCTCAAGAAAGCAATGTATAGTCCCAAAGGATGCTACTTTGCTGGTGGAATTTCAAACAGTGACCAGCTGTGTGGGAGACACCTTTTGGTAAGGTAGGTAGGAATCATTCAGGGATCTACGAGGCACTTTTCACCTGATGCTGCCCAGGAGCCCTAATCTGGCCTGGAACAGCAGGCCTATTTTGGCTGTTGTCAACTGAAGGCCTCTAAAATGCCCACTTCAAGCAGAGTTGGGAATTGGCCAGAGTAATGAGACCTGTGGCCAGGAGATGTCTTGAGATAGTTATAAGATGTGTCTGATTTCAGGAATCCTGGGTTTGGAGTGTGGCTTTCGGCCGCAGGAGGGAGTGTATAGGAGGGTGATACAGACAGGTTACCCTCATCACCATGACCTGGACCATGTGGAGGCCAGAACCCCAGGAAGGGAGAGAGGACGTCTGCCCCCAGTGTGGGGCCTAGCCACCTATCCTTGGAGGCTTGAAAGAACACACTTCACCTCAGGGTAAAGGCTGGGGTGGGGCCAGAGGCCCAGTGCCGTCCCAAGTCCCAATCGGTTGGGGCAGACTCAGCAGCCATCAGAGTACGCTTATCAGTCCCTTTTCACCTTCTCTCTCCTGCTGAAACATTCTCCTCAAAACCTAGGAGCCACCATGGCTTCTCTCCCCGTGGGAAACATAGACCTTGTTTGATGACCTACGGAAGCCAGACCAGTGCCGTGCCCTCACCTTATTTTCATTGCTGGATACACTCAGATTTCATCCGATTTAGGGGGAATTTCTGGTAAGAGATCAAGAAGATGGCCCTTACCTTCCTAGGCTTTGGGTTATTCACAGCTTCTTTCAAGAAACATTGTTTATTATGAATACATTTCAAATACAAAATAGAACATAAGAAATTGTATATCAGAAATAAATGTAAGAGAAAATAGAATGAGAATGCATGCTCCCCAACCCCGCCCGTGCCCACCCATCATCCAGCTTCAACAATTATGGACTCCTGGCCAGTCTTGTGCATCCCTGCCTGATTCCCCCTTATAGCTCAGAGACTGAGCAGTTCAGAAAACCAAGAGGCAAGGCACACTTAGCTGGGAGAATTTTTTTTTTTAATTTACCATCATACACCATTTATTCCTTCCTTGTTTAAGAACAGGCAAAACTATGCTGTCAAATGAAGAAGCAGTGGAGATATCAGCTGGGAGAATTTTTGATAAAGGCCCTCTGTTTCCTCCCAAGGCAGCATTAGGCATTCCCTTCATAGTTGCTTGGCCTCTGTGGGGGAAATCCCATGTCAAGCAGTTCAAAGAGTGAGCAGCGTTGGGTTCCCATCTTAGTGAGAGGAGACCAAAGGGGGTGCCTCCATGGACAAGGTCCTTGGAGGGGTCTGGCTATGCTCCTGTCCCAGAGAGGCGACATCTGGGTGTGTCCAGTGGCAGCTTGCCATTGCATTGGGGGCCTCTGCCAGGCTCTGATAGAACCCTTCCAGGAGGCAGAAATGACCTATCTGGGCTAGATTCAAATTTCACAGCATGTCTCTTGCTCTTCTAGGAGTCTCCTAGGAATGGAGTCATTCAGGCCTTGAGGTCACTTGCTTTCCATGAAAGCTTCCCCCATGCTTCCCCCAGGGAAAGTAGTGTTTAGCATTCCTGGTCTAATCTGTGCTAGAAGTGACTAGCCTCCATGGATGAAAATCCCATGTTCCCCCTCTGCTCACCTCTCTGCTTTCTTCTCTGTAGCCTAGGGCCATGATGCTTACACTTGGTATTGGGCACAGTCCCCCACCATTCCGCACTCCTGCAGCAGCTGGTGACAATGATAGTAATACGCAGGGCTGCTGCTTCTCCCATACCTTGCTGTGTGCCAGGCGCTGGACTAAGCATTTTACACAGATCAACTCACTCAGTCCTCAGCCCTAGGCAAGGGGCACTGTTCTGACTCAATGTATAGCTAGTCTGCAAGACTGGGAGGGAGCAAGGACCAGAGGAGAACGTGCAAGGGAACGCTGTGACCCTTGAGCACCAGACCTAGATGTTTCCTACTCTTGCTCGTTACCCAGAGCTGTTTGCGTGTCTGGAGTCAGGGACCCTATTTAAAATGAGATTTCTTTTCTTTTTTAACATTTCATTTACTTATTTGTCAGAGAGAGTGCAAGAGTGAGCCCAGGCAGACAGTGGCAGGCAGAGGCAGAGGCAGAGGGAGAAGCAGGCTCCCTGCAGAGCAAGGAGCCCGATACGGGACTTGATCCCAGGATGCTGGGATCATGACCTGAGCTGAAGGCAGCTGCTTAACCAACTGAGCCACCCAGGCGTCCCTAAAACGAGATTTCACACCATCACGTTCCTCCTCGGTGTGCCAAGATCTACCCCATGTTGCGATAGTGTAATAATGTGCAATATTATAACTAATGGTCTGAAGGATGTTGTAACGATAGGACTGTCATCACTGTGTGTGCGTGATCCGTGCCCAGGCTTAATGGCCTGAGGCTCTGAGAGGCAAGGCAGGGGACAAAGGCTAAAATGCCAGGCCTCCAGAGGCCAGTTTGGTGTAGCAAACATTATTTATTTATTTATTTATTTTAAAGATTTTATTTATTTACTTGACAGACAGATCACAAGTAGGCAGAGAGGCAGGCAGAGAGAGAGAGAGACAGGGAGGCAGGCTTCCCACTGAGCAGAGAGCCCGATGCAGGGCTCAATCCCAGGACCCTGGGATCATGACCTGACCTGAAGGCAGAGGCGTTAACCCACTGAGCCACCCAGGTGCCCCACAAACATTATTTATTAAAGGATTCTCCATGGGGCACCTGGCTGGCTCAGTCAGTGGAGTGTGCAACTCTTGATCTTGGGGTTGTGGATTTGAGCCCCACGTTGGGTGTAGAGATTTACTTAAAAATTAAAAAAATTAAGGATTCTCCAGTGCTGGGCCTAAGGCCTAAAAGAAGTAAGACCCCTGCTTACCCTCCAGTGGTTGGGAATGGCTCACAAAGTGTGGTGCAATTAGGCTTTCATATCCTACTTTATACAATATTTTATATAATATTTTACCTACTGTGTGCAGAGTATTGGGAAAGGCATCAGAGACAGAATAACAAAGCAAAGACCTCACTCTAAGGGCCCCCTTCCACTACCCATTGTTTCCAGTACAATAGTGAGTCTCTAAAGGAGTGTATCTGAAGCAAGGGAGGGGTTAAGGAGGAGGCACAGGTGTTGTTACCATCAGTTATGTACTATTGATAATTACTGTAACTAAATCCAGGGAAACAGTAACACTTAGAGCCTATAGGGAATCAGAAGAATGCTAAGTGCAAATTTACAAAGACACCCAAGCAGAAAGGCTACAATCAAAGGGTCTGGCAAGATCATGTGTCAGTGAAAACAGAGCAGCTGAAACTTTCAGACATTTTGGGGGAATAGAAGTTGATAAAGCTGCAATCCGGCAGTAGCCTATTGAAATTGACCATGGATGTAGCAATTCCACTCCTGGGTATGAACAGCACAGCAACAAGAGCTTCTGTTTACCAAGGGATGTGTGCAAGAATGTTTCTCCTTTCCTTCCTTCCTTCCTTCCTTCCTTCCTTCCTTCCTTCCTTCCTTCTTTCCTTCCTTCCTTCCTTCCTTCTTTCCTTCCTTCCCTCCTTTCTTCCTTCCTTCCTCCCTTTCTCTCTCTCTCTTTCTTTCTCCTCCTTCTCCTTCCTCCCCTCCTCCTCCTCCTCCCTCTTCTTCATCTTCTTCTTTCTTCTTTTTTTTTCAGTGCAAGAATGTTTCTAACTATGCTGTTTATAATAGCCCCAAACTGGAATCAGCCCAATAGGCTCTCCAGGCTAGAATGGATATAGGAGCTGTGGTAATGTCACAAAATAGAATACTGGGATATAGCATTGAGTATGAATGAAGACCTTGCTCTACACAACATGGGTAAATCTCACAGACCTGGCATTGAGCAAGAGAAGTCAGTACACACACAAAAAGTTCTCACTGTGGGATTCTATTCCCATAAAAAGTACAGAAATAAGCAAAAATGACCCATGGCGTTGATGGTCAGACTGGTTACCTTCGGGAGGATAGAGGCAGGAAGGGACATTCTGGTGGGTGGCTCTACCTCCTGATTTGGAGGAGATAGAATATGATGTTCTGTGTCCAGACTCCAGCTGCAGATACAGAAATACACCAAGATCACCTTAATGAGAACAAACAGAGGCTCTTCCTTCAGAGCTTGCAGAAGAGTCAGCCACCATCATCACTTGCATTTGGCAGGAAGGGACTGAAAGGCAGGGAGGGGGAAAGTGTCACAGTGGGAAAGAAAGGGAAACTCCGGGTGTGTTATGATAGGAGGTGGTTTACCTGGGAGGGACGCTGGAGGCTGGCTAGCTAGAGAGGGCACCTCTGTGGTTGGTTGGGGAGTTTGGTTTCTCTGGTTGGTCCTGAGTTGGTAGAGATAAGGTGTGGTGGGGACTGGGAAGAAGCTGCCAGACACTGAGTCCTAGTTGTTCTGGGCCCACCGTTGCAGTTCTGGGGTGTATTAGCATGTGCGTGCACACATGCACACAGTGATGATAGTCCTATTTTTACACCGCTGAGACCATTAGTTATAATATTGCACATTATTACACTATCGCAACACGGGGCAGATCTTGGCACTCTGAGCAGGAACGTGTTGGTGTGAAATCTCATTTTAAATGGGGTTAAATTGTGGTTTGGCTTCCCAGGCCGGTTACTGCAGAGGTTTGGGGTCAGAGTTCTAGTGTCATACATGGTCTGGCCCATGTCCATTTGTATATTCAGTCTCTCAGAGGGAAGAGTATGGGTGCTGAGGGGGGCCTGCCCTGCTGGAATGGGAGGTGGGTGGGCACATACATATTTCCTCCAGCTACCTCTCCTTCCCTGGGGTATGGGGGCCTGCCTGTGAGGGTGAGACCCCCTGCTCCTGGTCTTTGCTGAGTGATCCCACCCACCAAGGTTCTATTTTCTTTAGGCCTGGCGTAAAGCCCAGCTGCTATTGGAAGGCTTCTTTGGTCAGACCTCTCTCATTTATTAGGCTTCCTAAGTTCCCACGGCTTGCCTCAAACCCTGCAGGGTAAATTCCCATTCCCTTGCCTGTATTTTAAAAGCCTATACTGAGTATCTTTCTTCTACATACTCAATACTGTTTCTATAAAAAAACAACAACAATAAAAACAGCACCCAAAGGACCCGCCCCCACCAAATACAACTTTTTATTTGAAGTAACACATACATACTGGAAAGCGTACTGAGAAAGGAATTAAAGGAATCTGCGGCAAGAAGGGTGGAGGTGGGCAGAGAGAGCAGGGGGTGGGGGGAAGGTGAAGAAGGGGAGGAAGCCCTGGGTTCTACTTCTGGGTCCACAGCCAACTCATGGCATCCCTTATCCTCCTGGACCTACAAACAGTGGGTGATGTCAAATCCTTGCTCCTCAAATCTTTCCTCCTCCAAGGCTCAGTCCCATCAGCCCTTGAGTGTCCTTGGCGCGGATGGCTGTATGGACTTCCTCCCCATCCTGTTTTCTCTTCCCCCATCCCCAGGTGCCGTTCCACACCATCCGAATCACTGATTTCCTAGCAATCAGACGCTGTCTTCTATTTAATCAATTCACTTGTATTTAACATAAGAAAGCAAAAATCCTTTCATTTTCACATGTAGCTGAAAATAGGCTTCTTGCAGGAGCCCTGTCCAAAGGAATGGGGAAAAAGAGAAACTGGTAATTGTTGAAAGAATGACTTCTTTGCCTACTTGCTGTCACGACATCCTTAGAATTGTGGGTTCATGGATACTCATTTGCAGTCATTCTGCTATTATTACTTCTAGAACTTACGATCCTTGGACGTTTCCTTCATTCAGCTTGCAGTTATGAGGGTCTATGATGACCAGATGTCTGCTTGTAGTGAGGTTGCTGCAGTACAGAGCTTTCAATCTGGGTGGCTCATTCAGGACCTCTCCCCCTTTCCCTCCTGCCTTCGCTGTCAGGAGTTTTCCATTCTAAGGGTGTGGGGCAGCCTGCTACCTTCTGGACTTGGCTCAGTGGACTCCTTCCCACCCAGTCCAGCAGCAGCCAATCTCCCCCTTTGAATATTCACCTTCTTTATAATCTAGTTTCTTTATTTTTTATTTTAAAGTTTTTTTAATTTGTTTAAGTAATCTCTGTACCTCATAGGGGGCCCAAACTCATGAGCCTGGGATGAAGAGTTGCATGCTCTTCCAACTGAGCCAGGCACAGGTGCCCTTAATCTAGTCTCTTTGAAACATTTTAAAAAAAGATTTTATTTATTTATTTGACAGAGAGATAGTGAGAGAGAGAGAAAGAGAGCGAGCGCACAAGCAGGGGGAGCTGCAGGCAGAGGAAAAGGGAGAAGCAGGCTCCCTGCTGAGCAAGGACTCCAATGTAGGGCTCCATCCTAGAGTCCCAGGATCATGACCCAAGCCGAAGGCAGATGCCCAACGGACTGGGCCACCCAGGCGCCCCTAAAACATCTTTTAATTACACAGGGAATACATGAAAATGTGCTTACTATAAAAAATTAAAACCCCAGGGTGCCTGGGTAGCTCAGTTGGTTAAGCGACTGCCTTCAGCTCAGGGCATGATCCCGGACTCCCGGGATCAAGTCCCGCATCGGGCTCCCAGCTCCATGGGGAGTCTGCTTCTCCCTCTGACCTTCTCCCCTCTCATGCTCTCTCTCCCTCTCAAATAAATAAAAAAAAAATTAAAACCCAAAACCGAGCAGTTATTAGGCCAGAGATTCTCAAACTTCTGTGTAGACACCACTCCCCTGGGGATCTTGTGAAAGGCTGGTGCTGACTCATGCAGTCAATACATTTCTGAAGAGACTTTTTTCCTTCCAAGATTTTAGTTAAATTCAAGTTAGTTAACATATAGTGTAGTACTGGTTTCAGGAGTAGAATTTAACGATCTGTCACCTACATATAATACCCAGTGCTTGACACAAGTGTGCTCCTTGATTCCCATCACCCAATCACCCTATCCACCCCCAACCTTCCCTCCAGCCATCCTGTTTGTTTTCTATAGTTAAGAGTCTCTTATGGTCTGTCTCCCTCTCTGTTTTTATCTTATTTTGTTTTTCCTTCCCTTCCCCTGTGTTCATGTGGTTTGTTTCTTAAACTCCACATAGGAGTGAAATCATATGGTGTTTTTCTTTCTCTGACCTAGTTTGCTTAGCTTAATACCATCCATGTTGTTGCAAATGGCAAGATTTATTCTTTTTGATGGGTGAGTAATATTCCATCACTTCTTTATCCATTCATCACTCAATGGATGTTGGAACTCTTTCCATAATGTGGCTATTGTTGATAGTGCTGCCATAAACACTGGGGTGTGTGTACCCCTTTGAAACAGTATTTTTGTATCCTTTGGATAAAAGCCTAGTAGTGCAATCTCTGGGTTGTAAGGCAGTTCTATTTTTTTTTTTAAGATTTTTATTTATTTATTTGTCAGAGAGAGCGGGAGCGAGCACAGGCAGACAGAGTGGCAGGCAGAGGCAGAGGGAGAAGCAGGCTCCCTGCCGAGCAAGGAGCCCGATGTGGGACTCGATCCCAGGACGCTGGGATCATGACCTGAGCCGAAGGCAGCCGCTTAACCAACTGAGCCACCCAGGCGTCCCAGCAGTTCTATTTTTTAAAAATATTTTATTTATGGGGCACCTGGGAAGCTCAGTCGTTAAGCATCTGCCTTCAGCTCAGGTCAGGATCCCAGAATCCTGGGATTGAGCCCCACGTTAGGCTCCCTGCTCTGCGGACAGCCTGCTTCTCCCTTTCCCACTCCCCCTGCTTATGTTCCCTCTCTTGCTGTCTCTCTCTCTGTCAAATAAATAAATAAAATATTTAAAATATTTCTGTGTGTGTATGTATAATTTATTTATTTATTCAGAGCACAAGTTTGGGTGGGAAGGGGGAGAGGGAGAGGGAGAATCTCCAGCTGACTCTGAGCTGAAGGTGGAGCCCGACATGGGGCTTGATCCCATGATCCTGAGATCATGAGAACCTTAGCTGAAATCAAGAGTCGGATGCTTAACTGACTGAGCCACCTAGGTGCTCCTGTACTTTTTAATAATTTGAAAATTACTTTTTTTATTTTATTAAAAGGTTTTATTTATTTATTTGACAGGCAGAGGTCACAAGTAGGCAGAGAGGCAGGCAGAGAGAGAGGAGGAAGCAAGCTCTGCACTGAGCAGAGAGCCCGATGTGGGGCTCCATCCCAGGACCCTGGGATCATGACCTGAGCCGAAGGCAGAGGCTTTAACCCACTGAGCCAACCAGGTGCCCCGAAAATTACTTTCCATACTAGAATGCAAATGCCCTGAGGTGTTTAACATTTTGAGGAGCCTCTTTATCGTTCTCCAGAGTGGCTGCATCAGTTTGCATCCCCCCTCAAGAGTATAAGAGTGTTCTCTTTCTCAGCATCCTTGCCAACATCTGTTGTTTCCTGAGTCACTGACTTTAGCCATTCTAATAGGTGTGAAGTGGTATCTCACTGTGGTTTTGATTTGTATTTCTCTGATGCCAAGTGATGTGGAGCATTTTTCATGTGTCTGTTGGCTATTTGTATGTCTTCTTTGGGTAAGTGTTCATGTCTCCTGCCCATTTCTTAACTGGATTATTTATTTTTTGGGCATTGAGTTTGATAAGTTTTTTATAGATTTTGGATACTAGCCCTTTATCCAATATGTCATTTGCAAATATCTTCTCCCATTTTGTAGGTTACCTTTTAGTTTTGTTGATTGTTTCCTCCACTGTGCAGAAGCTTTTTATCTTGATGAAGTCCCAACAGTTCATTTTTTCTTTTGTTTCCCTTGCTTCCAGAGATGTGCCTAGTAAGAAGCTGCTATGGCTGAGGTCAAAGGGATTGCTGCCTGTTTTCTCCTCTAGAATTTTGGTAGTTTCTTGTCTCACATTTTGGTCTTTCATCTAAGGAGACTTTTTTGAGTTAAAAACAAAGAACAGTAATTGAAAATGTCCTTCACTCTCCTGTAAGTTTGAGAGACATCATTCTTTGCCTTTGCCTATGTACTGTGCCATTGGATAATCCTAACTTAATCCCATCTGTGGCTTGGGAGTGAGGACTCTCTGTTTGTAGCAGTGGGGTGCAGGGTCTCCTAGCCTCTAGACTCTTCTATAGTTCCTCATAGTACCCCACAAAGTATTGTTGCCAAGTTTACAGGTCTTTGTTGAATTGAATTTAGTTCATACAGCTATCCAAATGATTTGGTCCTTGTTTCAATTGATTGAGGACTCTTGACTTCTGATTTTTCCCCCACCATGTGCAGGATGACCTACCCAAATCACTGATGAAATGGAGAACAGGGCAAATCCAGAGCCAGAGCCCCACACAGTGCCACTGAAGACCATTGGCCAACCAGCCTCATCAGTTGACCTCACCATTACTCAATCAGTATTCTACGCTCCCTATAATCATCTACTAGTTAAGAGTATATATAACACTGGGCACCTGGGTGGCTCAGTTGGTTGAGCATCCAACTCTTGATTTCAGCTCAGGTCATGATCTCAGGGCTATGAGATCAAGCTTCAGGTCAGGCTCTCTGCTTGTCCCTCCCCCTCTGCTCCCCCCCCACCCGTGCTCTCTTTCTCTCCCTCCAAGATAAAGAAATAAATAAACAAATTCTTTTAATAAAAAAGTATATATATAACAATTCTAGTGTATCTACTAATGAATGCTGCAAAAGAGAAATTAGGCCAAAACTTAATAGCGTAAAACACATTTTGTATCTCATGGTTTCTGTGGGTTAGGATTTCAGGTGCAGGCTCACTGGGTCCTTTGGCTCAGGGTCTCTAATATGTTGGCTGGGGCTGAAGCCATCTCAGGGCTCAACCTGGAAAGGAGGATTCACCTCCAAACTACTCTTTTTTTTTTTTTTTTAAAGATTTTATTTATTTATTTGACAGAGGGAGAGATCACAAGTAGGCAGAGAGGCAGGCAGAGAGAGAGGGGGAAGAAGGCTCCCTGCTGAGCAGAGAGCCCAATGTAGGGCTGGATCCCAGGACCCTGAGACCATGACCAGAGCCGAAGGCAGAGGCCCAACCCATTGAGCCACCCAGGTGCCCCTCCAAACTACTCTTGTGGTTGTTTCAGGGTACAGTTCCTTTCTGAATTGTTGCTCTGAGAGCTTCACTTCCTATTGGCTGTTGGTTGTTGTCCATCCAGAGTTCACCTGCCCTTCATTCCTTGCCGCATGGGCCTCTCCATAAAGCAGCTCCCAACGTAATACCTTGCTTCATTAGAACAAGCAGGAGAAAAGAGCTAGAGAGAGTGAGAGCAGAAGTCACTGTCTTTCGTAAGTTAACCTTAGAAGTGATATCTCATCACTTTTGTAAATTGCACTAACAGGGCAATTTACCAGGACATGGGGACCATTGGGAGTACCACTGTAGAAGTTTTCTGCTATAGAAAGGGAAATTGACTCTGACCTGCAACAGGACATATATATGGACATATATATGAATTCTTTGTCCCAGCAGTCCCGTTTCTAGAAATCTAAGCCAAAAATACACTGGCGAAAATAAAGATGTATGTACAAAGTTAATCATTATGGCACACTTTGTAAGTAGGAAAAGACTCAAGGGACACCAGGGTAGCTTAGTTGGTTAAGCATCTGCCTTCGGTTCAGGTCATGATCTCAGGGTCATAAGATCGAGCCCCACGTCAGGCTCCCTGCTCATCAGGGAGCCTGCTTTTCCCTTTCTGCCCTGCTGTCCCTGCTTATGCTCTCTCTCCCTATCTCTCTCTCTCTAATAAATAAAATCTTTTAAAAGAAGGTAAAGACGGAAAATGTATAATCTTTTATTTAAGAAAAAAAGCTTTTAGTTAAGAGTTGAGTCTTGGTATCCCATGTGACTCTACTGGGAGAAGACTTTAAAAGCCTGGGCCAGGTTTCATCGGACTTTGCCTCACATAGCTTTCCCATGGTCTAGGTTTGCATCCTTTCCCTGTAACAAATCTCAGCCACGAGTACTACTAAAACCAAAAGAATTTGGACTGGTATCTCTTGTCTGTTTTCATGAAAGGGTAAACCAATAACTAATCGCAAAAATGGTTACCTATAAAGAAAGGGCAGGAACAGAAAGGAGGGTTCAAGGACAGAAGCTAGACTTTTCTGGATGTACCTTCTTTTGTAGATTTGACTTTGGAACCATGTTACTGTTTTACATAATTATATAACAAGGTTAAATTTAAGATTTTTTTTTAATTTCGGGGAGCCTGGCTGGCTCAGTTGGAAGAGTATGTGACTCTTGATCTTGGGGTTGTGAGTTTGAACCCCACGATGGGTGAAAAGATTACTTAAATAAATAAAACTTTAAAAAAATTTTTTTGTAACCCTAAAAATAGAATAAAAATGGGGCAAAAAGAACTCAGTTGTGTATTGAATTGATGCCTGAGTCACACAGAGAGGAATTATTTCAACTTTAAAACACAACAGTTTGATTTTTCATCTGTAGTGCAATATATCCTTAGGACAAAAAGAACTGCAAGGAAATGTTAAACAGTATTTAGTAACCATCTTGTTGGTAATAACATTGGTATTTTTATTCTGAAACTATTATCTCTAATGATAAAGCAAATAAGTAGTGAATGCTGTTAAGAACTTAGATTTTTTTAGGGAAAGATAAAATAGAAATATAAAACCAAAGAAATTAAGCAAAAACTCTACAACATTAAAAATGAATGGAAAAATATTAATATAAATGTATGATATATTTTTCTCTTTATAAAAGTAGGTTTTTGGGCACCTGGGTGGCTCAGTGGGTTAAAGCCTCTGCCTTTGGCTCAGGTCATGATCTCGGGGTCCTGGGATCGAGTCCCACATCAGGCTCTCTGCTCGGCAGGGAGCCTGCTTCCCTTCCTCTCTCTCTGCCTGCCTCTCTGCCTACATGTGATCCTTGTCTGTCAAATAAATTTAAAATAATCTAAAAAAAATAAAAATAAAAGTAGGTTTTCTATCTACCTGCTAAAAGGGCCTAGAAACTGAACAACCCAGTAGCAATGTGCACTCCTGGTATCCAAATTGTGGCCTCTAAACATCATTTCCTACTGATAGGAACAATTACTCCTTGGAGAAATGTCTGACTCAAGATCTGGACAGGAGATTTCTAGAGTTGAGGCTGGACCTCTCGTCATTCCAGAGAGCAAGGAAGCTGTGTAAGACCATTAGAGTCACGTTTAAATGATTATGAAGTCAATCTGAAGGGCTTCCATTGACCAAATGTGGCACCAATTTGAACATCCAAAAGAAGAGTGATTCCAATGGATTGAAATTCATCAAATATATTTTAAAATGCATGAGTTCATAATAACACTACAAAGAAAGTAATTCATTAGTCACCTCAAGAAGACACTAGAAAACCAATTCATTCTGAAAACTGGTCAATAAAGAGAATCAATCTTGCCTTAAAAAAAATAGAAAGAAAAAAATTGGGGTTCCTGGCTGGCTCTGTAGAGCATGCAACTCTTGATCTTCTTTTTTATTTTTATTTTTTTAAAGATTTTTTATTTATCTGACAGATAGAGAGATCACAAGTAGGCAGAGAGGCAGGCAGAGAGAGGCAGGGAAGCAGGCTCCCCACTGAGCAGAGAGCCCGATGTGGGACTCGACCCCAGGACCCTGAGATCATGACCCGAGCTGAAGGCAGCGGCTCAACCCACTGAGCCACCCAGGTGCCCCTTGATCTTCTTTTTTAAAAAAGACTTATTTATTTATTTGAGAGAAAGAGCAAGGGCAGAGGGAAAGGGAGAGAGAGAATCTCAAGCAGCCTCCAGACCCAGCCTGGAGCCTGACATGGGGTCTTAATCTTACTACAACGAGACCATGATCTGAGCCAAAATCCAAAACTGGGTGCTCTGACTGAATCACCCAGGCACCCCATGCTATTCTTGATCTTGAGATTGTGGATTTGAGACCCATATTAGGTGTAGAGATTGCTTATAGGTAAAATATTAAAAAAAAAAAAAAGAATCAGGGGCACCTGAAAGTCTGACTCAGTTTCAGCTTGGTCGTGGTCTCAGGGTCATGGGATTGAGTCATGAACTGGGCTCTACACTCAGTGCAGAGTCTGCTTGGGACTCTCTCTACCTCTTCCTCTGCCCCTCCCAACCCCAATATGCAGGCTCTCTCAAGTGAATAAATAAATCTTTAAAAAAAAATCAGTCTTGGGACGCCTGGGTGGCTCAGTTGGTTAAGCAGCTGCCTTCGGCTCAGGTCATGATCCCAGCGTCCTGGGATCGAGTCCCACATCGGGCTCCTTGCTCGGCAGGGAGCCTGCTTCTCCCTCTGCCTCTGCCTGCCACTCTGTCTGCCTGTGCTCGCTCCCACTCTCTCTCTCTCTCTCTCTAACAAATAAATAAATAAAATCTTTAAAAAAAATCAGTCTTGCCTTTTCTATAGAAGTTTTACTTTAGGATACCAAAGAGCTGATGGATAAAGGTTCTTTATAAAAGAATTCCAATTAAGTGCAGAAGAGATAAAAGAATTAGAATATCACAATTTTGCACCCCCTAATAAAATAATGGCTATAACACCACTAGGCAATGTCACCAATAGTTGCTGAATCCAGTAGGTAAAAAGAGACCTTTATAATGGATGGGCCGATCTGATGTTCCCTGAACCAAATAACCAATCTTAATGTCTCAAAAAGAGGTAATAATGCAAGTAAATAGTTAATGTTATGAACTAGGATTTTCCTGTTCTGATGAAATGAATAAGAAATAAATAGCACCACCAATGATGAATTATTTTAAATAAAGCAAACCTGAATCTAATCAAGACTTTAAATTACGGGGCACCTGCATGGCTCAGTGGGTTGGGCTCTGCCTTTGGCTCAGTCGTGGTTTCAGGGTCCAGGGATTGAGCCCTGAGTTGGGCTCTCTGCTCAGCGGGGAGCCTGCTACCCCCACCCCCCACCTGCCTCTCTGTCTACTTGTGATCACTCTCTGTCAAATAAATAAATAAAACCTTTGGAAAAAAAAAAGACTTTAAATTACAAGGATGCAGTCATCAAAATCTGAAATGTGGAAATTTTTCGGGGCAAACAATCTGGTTTCTTCAGTAAATAAGTTGCAAGGAAAATAAATGGAGGGAAACAGGTTAAAAAAGATTTAAGAGACAAAGCAATGAAATGCAATATTTTGACTTTGGAAAATGAATTTGACACAATTATAAAAGATTGACAATCAGGGAAAGTTAAATAATGTGGGGTACTCATGGTACTTGAGGTTTTTTTTTAAGATTTTATTTATTTTTTGAGAGAGAGGGAGCATGGGGAGAGGGGAGCAGAGGAAAAGGGAGAGAGAGAATCTTAAGCATCCTATCTTAAGAATCTAAGGTTAAGCATGGGGTCCAAACTCACGACCCCAAGAACAAGACCTGAGCTGAGATCAAGAGTCAGACACTTAACCGACTGAGCCACTCCACCAGAAATGATTCTAGCTGCTCTACATATATTATTTTATTTAACTTTTCTACAAAGCCCATTACATTTATCTTTCCATTAACATTGACAATATATATATTTTTTTCAGTTAAAATACCTTAGGAAGCAGTCTATAGTATCTAAAGGTATTACAAATTCCTTTTGATGGCTGCATAGTGTTCCATTGTGTGGCCCTGTCATTTTTTTCAACTGAGGTTTAGCCAGGTTAAGCAGCTTGCCCAAAATCACTCAGCTGGTGCTGGTAGGATTAGGACTAAGGTTTGGCTGACTCCAAAGCATGTATTCTAAATTAGTGTTTCCCAGACTTTAATACATATATGAATCACCTGGGGCTTTTGCTGAAATTGCAGATAAGGTGGGTCTGGGGTGGGTCCTGAGATTCCGGTTTTCTTACAAACTACTAATCATGCCAAAGCAAGGGCAGCCTAGAAAACTTGATCTGAGCATTGACTGCACACTGGGATCACCTGGGAAGTATTAAAAACTCAGTGATAATATATATTGGTGTTCTCTTTCGGTGAATTTGGCCAGCGACAGGGATTCTTTAAGGACAGGACAATAAATTCTGCAATAGCCTCCATCTGCCAAAATAAGGTAGACAGTTTTTCTCTGTGCATTTGTCTCTTCAGCTGCCTGAAATCTGAGGATCCTTGAGAAATGGGCTTGCCCTTATGTTAGGAAAGTTATCATTCAAAATATTGGATCATGGGAGAGGATGGGATAAGTAGACTTCAAAATGAGGGCTTGGTTTCCATTATTATTGGTTTAAGATTGGTTGCAAGTAAGAGAAAACAATGTAAGCTAGATTAAGAAAAAAAGGGGTGAGGGAATCATATGAAATATTTAAAAACATTTTAATGTTACAGGAAGGGACCCAAAGACAGGAAAGTAATCAGCCCAGGAAAGGGTGGGAGTGGGCAAGACTGGGAGAACTGGAAAAGCACTCTTGTTTTTCTTAAGATTTTGTATTTATTTATTTGACACAGAGAGAGATCACAAGTAGGCAGAGAGGCAGGCAGAGAGAGGGGGTGGGGAAGCAGGCTCCCCGCTGAGCAGAGAGCCGAACGCGGGACTCGATCCCAGGACCCTGAGATCATGACCCGAGCCGAAGGCAGAGGCTCAACCCTCTGAGCCACCCAGGCGTCCCCACTCTTGTTTTTCTGTTTTACTCTGTGCATCTGTTCATTCTTGGGTGTCTCTGAAAATCAGCTTTCTCTGTTCCTTTGCCTGCATGGAGGATGTGGGATCATACTCTGAGAACTGAGTCCCTGTTCCAAGGTGTTGGGTTATGGATGCAAACATGGCTGTTCCAGCCTAATCTACAAGTAGGTAGGGGGATTTCTGGGTGAAGAGGGAATGGTTGTGAGGTGGCAGGTATGAAACATTGTCTACTGCAAAGATGTTAGGATTTAAAAAAATCCCAAAGTTGTTATTGCCACTGTAATGATTTATTAACACGTTGTATGCATGTGTGTATCTGTGTATTACACTGTGAAAGGCACTGTGGGGGATATGAATGCGCAAACTTTTATTCTAACAGCTCTCAAAGTCTAGTTGGAGATTATAAAACATGTATATCAAGAATGTTAAGACAAGGAAGTATGTGATACATGTCATTAAGAGTGACGTATTA
Source organism: Taxidea taxus jeffersonii (assembly GCA_003697995.1). Taxonomy (NCBI): domain Eukaryota; kingdom Metazoa; phylum Chordata; class Mammalia; order Carnivora; family Mustelidae; genus Taxidea; species Taxidea taxus. Next base: position 26,896 of record RCUC01127353.1, read on the forward strand.
TAAAAGATTAGAAGGTTCACAGCTGAGTGTGGTAATCTGTGAGGACTTTAAGGAGGAGGTATCTTTTGGGATAAACCATGGAAATTGGGTTGAATTTTGATTAAGCAGAAATGTGGGAGGAATTTCATGTAGAGATGAAGGATGTGGTTTACAGCTGGGTAAGAGTCAAGTCAGTCTGGATTACTGGGAGATTCCTTTTGCTAGAACATACTGTGCAAGTGTACGGGAAGTAATGACGAAAAGTGGAAAGATGCTAAATGTGGAACTCCTTGTATATTAAGTGTTTTTTAAAAATTATTTATTTGACAGAGAGAGAGATCACAAGTAGACAGAGAGGCAGGCAGGGTGGCGGGGTGCTGAGCAGAGAGCCTGATGTGGGGCTCCATCCCAGGACCCTGGGATCATGACCTGAGCTGAAGGCAGAGGCTTTAACCCACTGAGCCACCCAGGCACCCCTGTATTAAGTGTTTTGAACTTAGTTCTGTAGGTGAAACCTTTTTCTCTTTCCTTCCTTCCTTCCTTCCTTCCTTCCTTCCTTCCTTCCTTCCTTCCTTTCCTTTTCTTTTCTAAGTAGGCTCCATGCTGGGGTGGGGAATGAACTCGTGACCTGAGATCAACTCGTGACTGAGATCAAGAGTCAGAAGCTAAATAGAACTAGCCACCTAGGTGTCCCTCACCAAGACCTTTTAGAGGGGAGATTATACCAGCACCTGGGAGCAGTGGGCCTGGAAAGTAAACCAGAGGCAGAACAAGTTATTTAGGAAGCAACCGAAATAAAGTGCTCCCAGAGGGCTCTTTTTGTCTAATTTGATAGCTACTAGACACTCGTGGCTATTGATCATTTTTTAAAAGTTTATTTATTTTAATAATCTCTATACCTAGTTTGGAGCTCAAACTCAAAACCCAGAGAGCAAGAGTTGTGGGCTTTTCAGACTGAGCCAGCCAGGTACCCCACAGACCACTTCTAATGTACTAGCGCCACATGCTGAAATAATGTTTTGGATATATTGGGTTAAATATGCTAATAAAATAATTTCACCCATTTCTTTTTACTTTTAAAGGTGTGGCTACTAGAAAATATAAATTACACATGTGGTTTGTATATATTTCTGGTGAACAGTGCTGGACTCAAGGAAAGGGCACATGAGAGTGAAGAATCATGTTGCCCAGAGGAACAGAAATGGCAGTGCCATTAAGAGAACTGAAGAAAGGGAAGCTGTTGAAGAGGAAAGAGGACAAACTTGTTTTCAGAAAGCAGATGCTTTTACAAAGATAAGTTTCCCTTTATCTGCAAGGGATACGTTCCAAGACCCCCAGTAGGTGCCTGCAACCACGGAGAGTACCAAACCTTATATATACATGTTTTTCCTGTTTTTAAAAATTTTTTTTAAAGATTTTGTTTATTTATTTGACAGACAGAGATCACAAGTAGGCAGAGAGAAAGAGGAGGAATCAGGCTCCCCTGATTCTCCCCGGGCTCTGCTGATCAGAGAGCCCGACATGGGGCTCGATCCCAGAACCCTGGGATCATGACCTGAGCCAAAGGCAGAGGCTTAACCCACTGAGCCACCCAGGCACCCCTGTTTTTCCTGTTAATACACACCTATGATAAAGTTTAATTTATAACTTAGGCACAGTAAGAGATTAACTACCGTAATGACAAGTAGGAACAAGTATAACAGTCTATTGTAGTAAGACTTATATTAATGTTATCTCTCATTGGACTGTACTCATCCTTCTTATAATGATATGAGACAATAAAATACCAACGTGATGAGATGAAGTGAGGGCAACGATGTAGGTGGTGTTATGTAGCCATTGGCTGCTAGTGACCTTCTGACAGTATTTCAGAAGAAGGATCATCTACTTCAAGACTGTGGTTGACCACAGATAAATGAAGCCTGGGAAAGCGAAGCTTCAGGCTTCAGGCTTACTGTAGTTTTATTTGGGGATGAAGATAACATTTAGCCATCAAGCTGGATCACCTGGGTGGCTGGGTGGATCACCTGGGTTGGTTAAGCGGTCGACTTTTGATTTAGGGTCAGATCATGATCTCAGGGTCATGGGATGGAGCCCCGCTTTGGGCTCTGTGCTGGGCATAGAACCTGCTTAAGATTCTCTTTCCCTCTGCCCCTCCCCCTTTCTAAAAATAAATAAATAAGCCATCAGGCTTTCAAAATGGAAAGAACTAGATCTTCATTGCTTTTGCTATAACAGAGATGTGAGTGATTTTTTTAAAAAAGATTTTATTTATTTATTTGACAGAGAGAGAAATCACAAGCAGGCAGAGCAGCAGGCAGGGAGAGAGGAAGAAGCAGGCTCCTCGCTGAGCAGAGAGCCCGATGTGGGGCTCAATCCCAGGACCCTGAGATCATGACCTGAGCCGAAGGCAGAGGCTTAACCCACTGAGCCACCCAGGCGCCCTGTGAGTGATTTTTATATCCAGAGATGAATTTCTTAAAGTGTGTCTAAGGAAGAGATTCTGTGAAAAAAGGATTCCATGGTCAATTACATTTGGAAGATAGATACATAGCTGAGCCTCCTCTGGGAAATTCATCATGCCCTTCAGCATATTAAAAGCTGTAAGAAGGGGCGCCTGGGTGGCTCAGTGGGTTAAAGCCGCTGCCTTCGGCTCAGGTCATGATCCCAGGGTTGTGGGATCGAGCCCCGCATCGGGCTCTCTGCTCTGCGGACAGCCTGCTTCCTCCTCTCTCTCTCTGCCTCTCTGCCTACTTGTGATCTTGTCTACCAAATAAATAAATAAAATCTTTAAAAAAATAAAAATTAAAAAAAAAGCTGTAAGAAGATGCACTGAAGTTTACTTATATTTCCCAAACTTATTTGAGCACAGCGCTAAGCCATTAGTTGTTATCTGGTAATAGTATCCAAATTAGGGCTGTTTAGTTAACGATAAGATAGGCCATGAGCTTGAAGACAGAAAAATTTTCAGCCCTTTCAATACTTGGGAAGGGATAGGATCTTCCATGTCTAGGAAACTCTGAGTTGCTCTAAACCCATATTTCATCTTGGATTTTCTGTTTCTATTCTCCCAAGACCAGCTGAGTCTTATGTCTGAAAGGAGGCAGCACCTTCATATTGCCTGTGAGCTATGGTGAGGCCACCAGAATGCCACAGGCTAACTATACTGTGTGTGTGTGTGTGTGTGTGAATATATATATATGCATAACACATCTCTGTACTTCTTCTGGGCCAGGGGCCAGGCCTTGGAAGAATGTCTAGGGGCTTAGTAACTTCATGGTTTTTGTATCTTTGTCCTTTGGGAGAGATAATAGGCAAGGTTTCCCCCAATTCTCCACACCATTATATTCTGGAAAAAAAGACCATGTACTTGAAAGGGGACTGATTCCATGCTTTTCATTTCCCTGGCACCAATACAGTCCAGTGAAAGGAGAAAGAAGTTGGTCTATAAAAGTCTGTGGCTTGGCACTCTTGTGATACTTTCCATTTTTTTACTCCCCAGTGATGCTCTATTTTAGCTGCAAGAAAACTCAATAGAAACTCAGGGAAGGTCTGTCCCTGGCTGTTAGATAGTAGTAAAAGATGAGGAAGTGAATCTTTTATCATCCGGGGGCCAGAGGGCAGACTGTGGGCCCTAACATGGCCTCCAATGACTCTCTCCTTCCTGGTATTCACATCCTTGGGAAATATCAACCCAGTTTGAAGAAGTCTCATCTGTAATAATAATAGGATATTGGATACTGCAGTAGGATATTGCAGAAATGATGGGTGTATGACTTTCCAGGCTAGATCTTAAAAGATATTACGATTTCTGCATGTTTTCCCTTGAATCACTAGCTTTGGGAGAAGCCAGCTGTCATATTGGGAGGACACTCTAGCAACCCTATGAAGAGGCCCACCCATGTTGTGGGAGCTGAGGCCTCCTGCCAAAAGCTAGTACCAGCTTGCCAGTCATGTGAATAAGCCATCTTGGAAGTGGATCCTTCAGACCACATGCCCTCAAATGACTGCAACTTCACGAAAGAGCCAGAACCATCCAGCTAAATCACGCCCAAATTCTTGACCCACAGAAACTGAGATAATAAATATTTATTACTTAGCCACTAAGTTTTGGGGTTATTTCTGACCTAGCAAAAGGCAACTAATATGGTAGATGTGTATTCTGTGTGATGTTTTGTCACAGAAATGGCTCTAGATTTGCAAACTATTACTTTAGAATTTGGTTAGTTCCTCTAAAACATTATGCTTACCATGACCTCTGTACTTCTTATTCTGGTGTGTATGCCAGAAAACTGGTTTCTCCCCAAGGGTAAATTATGGAGAGAAGTGATTAAAAAAAAAACCCCAAAACTTAATGATACTCTCCCTTTAAACTGTTATAATAACCAGAGAGAAAGAAAACCTCTTAATCACTCCTTTCATTTGACGTTTTGGAAAAAAACAAAAAACCTTGCTCCAGGACAAATCTTCAATTTCTTTTTTTAAAAAATACATGTTTTATTTAAGTAAAACACACATACAGAAAAGTGCACAAAACACGTGAACATCTTAAAGACACTGCAAAGTGAACACACCCATGTAGCCACTACCCAGACCAGAGAAACTGAACATTCCCAGTCCTACAGAAATCTGTTGCCCTGTCATCACGACTCTCTTCCCCTTCCCCACAAAACACCATCATCCCGATTTCTAATCATTTATCAACGTTGAACTTCATACAGATCATACAGTATGTATTCTTTCATGTTTGGTTTCTTTTGCTCAGGTTATTTGTATTTTTCATTTAGGATTATAAACATCTTGCCTAATTGCCATTCATGTATGCTTCATCCATTATTTTGGATAAACTTTAGTGATAGCCACAAACTGTTGGTAAGTTCATACCACAGAAGGAGGATACAACTATTTACTTAAGAGGACAAAAAGCCTTCTAATAACTTATTGGAATTTTACTGAATCTGTGCCTTTTGGTTACTGTAAGGCAGAGAGTAGCTGAACTTCTCAGGAATCCAGGCTCTGTCATTTTTTAAGCTGTGTGTCTCCAGTTAAGTTTCCTCATCATCCCAGTTGTTGCTGAGAGGATTAAATAACATGTAAAGGCACACTGTAAAACAAACAAACAAACAAACAAACTACACGGGTATTTCAGGTGTTGCTTTGCTACTGGGGTTCATCTTGGGAGTCTTGGATGATGATGATTTCTGATTCTTCAGGATGACCTATCAGAACTCACAGCCTAGGATGAAAGCTCCCTCAGGTCAAGGAGGACCACCTTGGTGGGGGGTAGAAAGAAAGATGGGCCACACTGGGTGCTGAGATTTAGAAGACTAGCTACAGGTGTTCTTGGTTCTTGTAGGATTCATGTGGGGTGGCTTCTTGCAGGAGTTGCGGTTTCCAGAGTTATTCCTACAGTGAGGGGAAGCTAGTTTGGAATAAGCGGTTCATTTTCTTCAACGAGCAAAAGAGCTCATTTTTTTTTCAGCCGGCTACTAGCAGTCATTACGGGAAAGGTGATGAAAAGGTGAAGAAAAAGGCTATCTCCCAAGGGACATTACAGTGTCCTGGGGGAGGTACTTAACCAATAAGTAGCAAGCAAGAAAAACACAGTCTCGTTAAACTTGATGGAGTGAGGGAGTACCTTGAGGATACAGAACAAGGCAGCATCATTTCAGGCTGGGGTAACCTTGGGAGACGGGTTGGTTGGTAGGGCCTTTGGTTGCAGTGAGTGGTCAGTATCTCAGGGCTGGAGGTGACTGTGTTCTCGCCCCCACCCCCAAAGGGAATGTAGTGATTAACGCGCACACACCCCTAACAGGCTTCAAGGCAGCCACCAAGTCCTTCTATGTCCCTCCAGTGCGCCGCACAGAAAAGGAGTCCAGACTGTCCTTCAAAAAGCCAACCCTATTCCCCGGCTCCCACACCCCCTCCTCCAGCACAGGCGGGTGGCGAAGGGTTTATAACCCACCTCTTTCTTCCAGTTGCCATGGAGACCAGCCCTAGTCCTTTCATTCCTTCTGGTACCGGGAACATTTCTCCAACGCAGACGGAATGGAGGGGGCTTAGCCCACGCCCGTGGCGGTGCTGGGGGAGAGAGTGGTGGTAAAAAACATAGCACGGAGGGGCTGGCGGCCTCGACGGCAGCGGCGGGACCAGGCCGAGGGACAAAGGCTAAGGTCAGCCGCGGTTCAAGCCCGGTTTGCCAAAGTCTGGCGGCCAGATGCTGGGGGGCCCGCAGCTGGACTGGAGGAGGGTGTGGGCCGGGACAGACCGGACACAGCAGGGGGGCGGGACGCTGGGGCTGGGGAGCCAGTCGGTCCACCTGTGCGGGCGGGTGCGCTAGCCCCTCCACCCACACGACCATTGGGCGGTGCCGCCATCACTCTCGCCTCAGCAACACCGCCTTCCCCGCGGCCAAGCCCGGATCCCCTCCCCCGCCACTCTCCGCCCCGCCCCGTCCTGGGAGCTCTTCATTGGACGGAGGTGCTGTCGATCCGCCTCGAGTGAGGGAGACGATTGGACGCGAGGCCTTCGGGCCGCCCCCAGCCTATTTGGATTGGTTTGCTGCGCGCTGGCGCAACGGAAGAGGCGGCCGGCGGAGGGTGCGCTTCTGCTTGGGTTGGACCGCCGCGGAGGAGGCGACCAGGGACCCGGCGCTGGGGGGCTGGCTCGGGCGGCAGCGGTGGCTGCTGCGGATGGGAGCGGGCCGGCTCGGCGTGCCCATGGAACGCCACGGCAGAGCGGCCGACACCTCCTCCTCGTCGGCGGGGGAGCCGGCGCCCGAAGGGCCTGATGGGCGGCGGCGGGAGCTGCTGCGGCGCCGGGCGAGCAGCGCTTCCGAGCCCCCAGTCGGGGCCTCGGCTTCGGCGGAGGGCGTCCGACGAAGCCGGCCGGGCTCCTACAGCGGCGCCCCCTCGGTCTCCCGCCAACGCGTCGAAAGCCTTAGGAAGAAGCGGCAGCGTAAGTCCTCGCGGCTCGCCCTGCCCCCTTTCGGCCCGGCCGCCGTTTTTCCCGCGCGCTCGCGCGGGGACAGTGCCCTCGCACGGTGGTCCCAGGTTGGTGCATGGGCTGGCAGCCGACTGGAGGCCTCGGGTCCAAGCTCTGGGGACCGGGGTTCGGCCCCCGCCCAGCCCTCACGCGCACTGGACCGCGCTTCCCGGTTGTGGGATTGGAGGGATTTTACCCAGGACCTTTTCTCCCTCTTTTTAGCTCCTTGGGTATTCCTTTGCCCGCGAGTCACGTGATTTTATCTTCCAGAAGGCTTCTTTTGACTCTCTTCCACCGCGTACCCTCCCCCTAAATCCTCTGAATCGCCAGTGTCTGCCTGTCTTGGGTTTCCAGAGAGCTGTCCAGGGCGTCAGATCCCTTTAATCTGAAGATTTCGGGCTTCCTGGAAAATGGTTAACAGGCCCTTGAGTTGCTGCAGGCCTAAAATTGGATTCCGTGCTCCGTGCACTTAAGCTTTGGCTGCTTTTCTTCCCGTGAGAATTCGGGTCATCTCTCACCCAGATATCTCTTATGTTTTCTTTGCATCTGTTTGCTGATACGATTCAGGACTAGCATTCTGGCCATGAAGGCTTTTTCTTTTGAGGGAATCTCGCCTTGGCAGTTGCACATGCTTTTTCCGGGGAATCGGTTTCTCCATTTTATTATCAGACTTCTTTTTCTGCGTGGTAACCTAGTACAAACCCCCCCCCCTTTTTTTTTTAACAGGTCTTCAGGTCCTCTGGCAGCCATTGCTACTGTTGAAAGTATCCACTGTCTTAATACTCTGATAAGAGCTTTATCATACAGTGACACTTTACATGTGGTTAGTGTACCCCTCCCCCCCGCTAAATTTCTCTTTCAGGAAGTCAGCTTGTTTTAAGATTATTTATTTATTTATTTGAAGAGAGGGCACAAGTAGGCAGAGTGGCAGGCAGAGGAAGAGGGAGAAGCAGGGTCCCCTCTGAGTAGGGAGTCTGATGTGGGACTTGATCCCAGGACCCCTGGGATCATGGGCCTAAGGCAGTCACTTAACCAACTGAGCCACCCAGGCGCCCCAGTCAGCTTGTTTTATTATTATTATTATTATTATTTAAGATTTTATTTATTTATTTGTCAGAGAGAGAGAGCGCAAGAGCAAGCACCGGCAGACAGAGTGGTAGGCAGAGGCGGAGGGAGAAGCAGGCTCCCCGCTGAGCAAGGAGCCCGATGTGGGACTTGATCCCAGGACGCTGGGATCATGACCTGAGCTGAAGGCAGCCGCTTAACCAACTGAGCCACCCAGGCGTCCCAAGTCAGCTTGTTTTAAATGCAGATTATGAGAGTGAGGGAAAGTGGCAGGATGAGTGTGAGGTCTTTACTGGATGCCTTAGTCCAGCCACCTGGTTTGCTTTATCTTCTGTGATTTGGATGATTAAATATTAAATGTAGCCCTCTTTAGCTATGAAAAGTTTGGGAGTCTCAGTTATTTTGTCTTTTTCTATCTTCTTCCTCTTTTTTTTTTTTTTTTAAGATTTTATTTATTTATTTGACAGACAGAAATCACAAGTAGGCAGAGAGGCCGAGAGAGAGAGAGAGAGAGAGAGAGAGAGAGAGAGAGAGAGAGAGAAGCAGGCTCCCCGCTGAGACAGAGAGCCCGATGCAGGGCTTGATCCCAGAACCCTGGGATCACGACCTGAGCCGAAGGCAGAGGCTTAACCCACTGAGCCACCCAGGCGCCCCTTTTTCTATCTTCTTGAAAGAAATTTGAAAAACAGATTAACTGCTCTCAACCTATCCCATTTCTAGAACCAGTTACTTGGTTTGTATTTTATTTGAGAAGCATCTGATTTTTAAGCATTGCACAATGTTAGTTCCTTACTGGTTTCGTACTTCATCGTTACAGATGGATGTAAATTCCAGGGATTCAGCAAATAAGAATCCCAACCATGTAGCCAACCATTTTTTGACCATTGGCCATAAGGATCTAAATAAGTATTGTATTTTGGGTGTTCATAGGGGTCAGGCACTGTTAAAATTTTTAGGCATTCTTCCGAGAGCTTTAATAAGTTCTTAGTACTCATAACTGAGGGTAGGTGGTAGTATTCCATTTTATAGATGAGAAAATTGGGGCACATTTGCCTTGTGTAAAATGGCTTGTGAGTGGTGGAATAGAAGTGTAAATTTAGGAAGTCCAGCTTCATACATCCTCTTAACCACTGTGCTTTATTGAATTGTTTATATTCAGTTAGCTGTTTCTTCATTGCTCGGAGTCCAAGCATAATATCCACCTTTTGTGTTCAAGGCTTACTTGAGGTGAAAATTTCTAGCTCCTGTGGAAGTACTTCCAAATGTTGAGTATAGAAATGACTTTGGGAGTTAAATGCAGATTCCCGGGGTCCATCTCTGTTTGTTTGAATCAGAATCTGGAGAGGGTTCTAAGAGGTTGCATTTTAAAACTCCTATCATTTAGGTATAGGTGACTCAGAGACAGCTCTGGAAAACTCTAGTTTAAACTGTCTTGGGTGCTAGGGGTGGTATGTAAGGTGGTTTTGAGATGTCTTTTAAGGAACTAAGATCATTATTCATGTTGTAGGGCTTTTTTATTTTTATGTTTGGTGCTTGTTAATGGTCTCCTTTACTGCTTTTTCTGATAAATCATGAAAAGCCATCTCAGATAATGAGACCTGCCAAAGAAATAAACAAGGTATTGTTCTTTCTTCCATTTATTTTTTCTTCTATTATCCAGTGGTGCTCTGGGTTCGATGGAGAGAGAGCCTGTTGATTGCTGAACCCTTCAAGAATGGTTTTTAACTTTGAGAGAATTCAGTGAAGACTAAATCTCTGTATTTATCTTGGGGAAGTTGGCTATAGGGTAGTGCCACCTTTCTTTTAAGGTTAGCCCGCCTCCTTCTGATGTCCTTATACTACTTGTCTAAAGGAGAGTAGTCATCGTTTGAAACTAGAAGGAGCTACTCAGTTTACTTTAGGAATTCTTGTGGTCCTGACTATAATCTTGTTCTGCTACACATGTTCCCTAGAGCAGTGTGATTCTCAAACCTGTTATCATCCCAGACTTACATAGGCATTAGGGATGAGGCTAGGCATGTCTGTGTTTAAGAAGTTCTTCAAAAGTTTTAGATTAGATGGAGTATGTCTCACAGGACTAAGAAATACCAAATAAAGAGGGGCGCTGGGTGGCTCAGTGGGTTAAGCTGCTGCCTTCAGCTCAGGTCATGATCTCAGGGTCCTGGGATCGAGTCCCGCATCGGGCTTTCTGCTCAGCAGGGAGTCTGCTTCCTCCTCTCTCTCTCTGCCTGCCTCTCTGCCTACTTGTGAGCTCTCTCCGTCAAATAAATAAATAAAATCTTTAAAAAAAAAAAAAAAAGAAATACCAAATAAAGATTGATCTAAAATGATAGAAACAAAGATGCTAATGATGGTATGTACTGCTTACTTGTGTTAGACCTTGTGCCAAATATTTTATAAACATATCATTTAAGCCTCCCAACTATCCTGTGTAGTAGGTTTTTTTTTTTTAATCCTCAGTTTCCAGATGAGGAAGCAATGTCAGTGAAATTTGTCCTTGTCCGAGGGTGTATAGTGAGTTCTTTTTTTTTTTAAGATTTTATTTATTTATTTGACAGAGAGATCACAGTTGGCAGAGAGGCAGGCAGAGAAAGAGGGGGAAGCAGGCTTCTCGCTGAGCAGAGAGCTCAGATCGAGCAGGGCTCGCTCCCAGGACCCTGAGACCATGACCTGAACTGAAGGCAGAAGCTTAACCCACTGAGCCACCCAGGTGTCCCAACAGAGCTGCCTTTGATTCTAGATGTCTGACTTTAGACCTAGTGTTCTTGACTTTCCCCATTTTTGAGTGAGGGAAGGTATGTGCAGTGTAACCCAGAGCAGTGGTTCTCACATGGAATTGCCCAGAAGCTTAAAAAAAAAACAACCCTTCAGGTCTGCAAAAGGGTCCAAGAAATGCTTATGTTTAATTTTAAAAATTTCATTTAGGCTCAGTTAAATACAGCAAAATGCCCAATTTGACAAATGTATACAGGCATGTAACAAGAGAACATGCACTTCAATCAAGAGTTCCAGATGTACAGCAGATGTGTAGGAGGTGTGGGAACTTGGGATGACAGTGCCCCATGGGTGGGGGGGACAAGCTGGATCTTTGAAGGTGACTCTCAAGCTTGGTGTAGCACGCCAGCGAGGTCTTGGGACATGCCGCTTTTGGATTCATACCAGTCATGGAGTATCTATCCTTAACTGCCATTGATCTGGAAAATAAAGCTTTTGTTTATAGCTTGACAATACTAGCCTGGCAAGCGGATTGCTTTTCCTTGGCTTTTGGGGAGCATTGGTATTGGCAGGACGGAATTGGTGCTGGGGCTCTGGGAGATTGTCCCTTATTATGTTCCGTGCTTCATCTTCAGTTGGGGAGTTAGGGAAGGCTGCCTGTTAGGAGCTCAGGAAAAAAGATTTCTGTTGCTTTGTAGCTTACTTTTGAGAGACAGAATGGGAGAGGATGCTTTTTAACCTCTTTATCAACTTTAAATATAAATGAAGTCAGAGTAAGCCCTTCATTTTGGGTGTATAACCTGTGAAGCATTAAGCAGGACCTAAAAATAGTCCAATTATGTAGCTGTGTAAAATGGTACAGTATGTTATTTTAGGGGCTATATGTGTGAATCATGCGTCATTGTTGGCATCCCCGCCCTCTTTTTATCTAGGGGTACCCTAAGTAAGAAGTGATGTATGCTTTTAAAATTTTTTTTGCTTAAACACATGTTAAAAGGAGAGAGAATGAATATAACAGACTTGTAGGCTGTTAGAGAGGACCTTATCAGGCAGAAAAGAATAGTTATTTGAATGGTCATTTAAAAGACCAGTGATGTTTTTTGGGTTTACATTTATAACATAGTGAGCATTTTTCAGGTTCATGTTGTTGGGGTATCTTTAACTTCAGGCACTGTTCTTCCTCATTTTATTGTGTTGTTCCTCAGTTTATGTCAGCAAGACTGACTAGCTTGTGAAAACCCCTTTTCTAAATAATATCTTAAAGTTTGCTTTCTAAAAGTGGGAGCCATCTTTAGTTTTTAGTAGTTTACTAGGTTTCATGTGTTTATATTTCCTGAATAGAGAATTTATTATTGAGTCTGCTGGTTTTGATAATATATAATATTTTTTTTTGATAATATATAATATTTTTTAAGAATTAGGGAAGGCGGCCTGATTTAACTTAGTCTCCAAGTTAAAACTATTTTAAATAAGAATAATTATTATTAAAGTACGTCTTTTAAGATGAGGTTGAGGATTGCTGCCTAGACCAGCCTAGAGGTTTGGGTTTGCAATTCTTAACTAGATGTGGTCTGGTAAAGATGTCGTTCATGATGGTGGAAAATTAAGCACAATTTATAAACCGTTTATTTCCTATTGGAAAGCATTTCGGTTGTTGAAACTCATTATGAGACAGACATGGTGCTGCAGATGGTTTTACATAAATAGCCTGTGAAGGAGCATTTAAATTCTTTGTGGAAGCATGTCTTAAGGCAAGTATGAATTGTCTAGACTGAGTACCTTGAGGCCTTAATATCAGGAAATAGGCTAAGGGTTGCAAACCCACTAAAATATCTGTGAAAATTAATGGAATGACTCATTAATTAGAAGTGATAAATAGGTATTCTGTTGGTGAGATACAGAGACTGATGGTGTAGCAAAAGTTCATTTTTCTGTGACTTTTCCCAACAGAAGCACAGTGTTCTGAACAAGGATTGGAAAGCTTATTCCAGTATTCATTTTATTAGGGTATCTGGGGCAGTCTTGCAGTCAGTGATAGGAATCTAAACCCCTTTGGACAGGGTGAATACTTAGAAATAACAGAATTTGGGACGCCTGGGTGGCTCAGTGGGTTAAGCCTCTGCCTTCACCTCAGGTCATGGTCTCGGGGTCCTGGGATCTAGCCCTGCATCGGGTTCTCTGCTCGGCGGGGAGCCTGTTTCCCCCTCCCCGCCCCCCTCCGCCTGCCTCTCTGCCTACTTGTGATCTCTGTCTGCCAAATAAATAAATAAAAAATCTAAAAAAAAAAACCAAAAAAACAGAATTCTGTAGCCGGACACAATTCTCTCAGCCATTATCAAAGAGCATCTGTCTAATAAACCTCCCATGCTTCTCAGTGTTTCTCTGTTCTTGGATATGTAAATGGTTCAATGAGTAGTACATAGAAGGGGCGCCTGGGTGGCTCAGTGGGTTAAAGCTGCTGCCTTCGGCTCAGGTCATGATCCCAGGGTCTTGGGATCGAGCCCCGCATCGGGCTCTCTGCTCTGCAGACAGCCTGCTTCCTCCTCTCTCTCTGCCTGCCTCTCTGCCTGCTTGTGATCTCTGTCTATCAAATAAATAAATAAAATCTTAAAAAAAAAAAAAAAGAAAAATCCTGAAGCCATTAGAGGTTATAATAAACATATGAACTGAGCTTTGCTTAAGACTCCTTATTTTTCTTTGTATATTGTTGATCTTCCTGATTTTTTTTTTTTAATTCATGTGAGAGAGCATGAGCAGGGGAGAGAGGGAGAGGGAGAAGCAGACTCCCTGCTGAGCAGGGAGCCCTGATGTGGGGCTGGATCCCAAGACCCAGAGGTCATGACCAGAGCCGAAAGCAGACATCCAACCATGTGAGCCACCTAGGTGCCTCCTTCCTGATTATTTAAAATATTATTTTTATTAAACTGCTTTTTAACTTTATTTTCATGTTAACTCAAGAATATGTGTTCTGTGCTCTTAGGTTTGTATAGATACTTGTGGAAAGAGGCTTGTTGAAGGCTTTAAGAAGTCTGGATTTGAGTCCCACCTCTGCCTTTTCTTGACTGGGACCTTGGCCCTTTTGCACTTCTGTTTTTTTCTTGTTGTTCTTTTGGTTTTTTTTGAGGGGGTAGGTGAGGAGGGTCAGAGGGAGAGACAGAATCTTAAGCAAGTTCCACACCCTGTGCAGAGCGGGACATGGGGCTCAGTCCCAGCACCCTAAAATCATGACCTGAACCAAATCAAGAGTTGGTCACCTAACTGACTGAGCCACCCAGGCACCCCTACACTTCTATCTCTTAATCTGTGAAGTGGGATGATTATAGCATTTGCCTTATATGGTTGTTGCAAGCATTAAATAAGCTTATACAGTCAAGTGCCTAATATAGTGCTTGGCTGTTAACAGATGATCATTTAAAATATAGTAGCCATATATCAATGTTTCGGTTTTTTAATCTAAGGAAACGGGAGTAAAGCTTAATTTAAAGCTTAATTTAAGGACTAATCTTCCATTGGTCTTAGATGTCCACACCTTTGGATTCCAATATTATTGATGTGATTGATATGTTTGTTGATGGCGTGCTGTGTCTCTGCTAAATGGGATGTTGGTGGTGATGGTTAAAGGAATGGTGCTACAGGTAGGAAAATAGGAATCAAATCTCGCTTCCATCATATCCAGTGCTGTTGTGTGCTTGGGCGAAGAAACTTTTCCTATAGATGCCAGGGACAGACTTTGCATGACTTTTGCCAGGTTAGGTTTAGGCCTGTCACTGGCAGTGGAATTTTTGTAGGTGTAAAAAAAAAGTTCAGGACTATCCCTGGGACGGAGGTGGAATGGTTGCTGGGGAGTCAACCACAGTGTTCTCTTTAGAACTGCATTGACATTGTTAGATTAACTTGGGGAGAATTGACATTTTAGTAATATTCAGTATTTTCTTGAACAGGATAATCCTTTCCACTGCTGTGATTGTCAGTATACTATTTAATAGTGATAGTACATACTTAGTATTATTTATTTCTAAGTATTATTATATGTGACATTTTCCATGTCATTTTCTTTTGGGTTTTCCTTATATAGGAACAGCTATTGGTATTTGTTTTTTTAATCCATGTACTTAAATTTTTTTCTTCTATTTTAATTGAGTCTCTTAATTTTTATTTTTTTTGGAATACATTGAGGTAATTTCTAATGTGAAAACCATCTTTTGCATTACTGAGAAGAATCTTTGTTGACCATTGTTGTTACTCTCACTGCATAAGTGGATTCTGTTGTTTAATAATTTAATGCGTTTTATTGTGAGATACTTCTTTCTAGTTTTGAGATGAGGTTAGAATAACTTGGGAATCTTTTTAGATTTTTTCTGTACTCTGGAAGCTCTTAGAGGTTGGCTGGAAACTATTAGGGACTCATACTTTCTTGTTCTTGTTTGGGTGGTAGATCTTCGATAAAATTTTCTAGTGCTTTTGATTTGTGATTTTGATCTTATTTTGAGCCACTTTTTGTATTCCTTTTTTTTTTTTTTTTGCCAATTTTATGTTTAGTGTACTTTTAAAAACATTTTCTGTTTGAGAGAGAGGGAAAACACAAAAGTGGGGAAGGGGCAGGGGGAGAGAGAGCTGATCAGGGAGCCTGATGTGGGGCTTGGTCCCAGGACCCTGAGATCATGACCTGAATTGAAGGCAGACACTTAACCTACTGAACTACTCAGGGGCACCTGTTTAGTGTACATTTTAAACATTAAAATTGTATATTGTCCATTTGTACAAAATAGTATGCTTGCACAGTCTCTGGTTATATACTTAAAGACTTATTTGAGAGAAAGAGGGCTGGAGTGAGTGCTGTGAGGGGGGGGGATGGAGGGGGCAGAGACAGAGGGAGAGGAGGAGAGACAGGGAGAGAAGTGGACTCGCTGCTGTGTGCAGAGCCCAACAGGGGGCTCAGTCTCATGACTCTGAAATCATGACCTGAGCTGAAATCAAGAGTTGGTCTCTTAACTCTGAGCCACCCAGGTGCCCCATGGCTATATACTCTTTTTTCTTTACTTTTTCCTTCCCTCCTTCCTTCCTTCCTTCCTTCCTTCCTAGGAAAAGTTGCATCTAGATATACTTAACAGAAATTTGTCTGTTTTAATGACTTTTTCAAAGCTTGATTTTCATTCATCAGCTCTCCTGTGGCTTTGCTCTTAATGATGTTTTTCTAATTTCATTTACATCTTGCTTTTATTTTTAATAATGCCCTTCTGCTTTGGGCACTTGGGTGGCATAGTTGGTTGAGTGCCCGACTCTTGGTTTCAGCTTGTGTCCTGATCTCAGGGTCATGAGATTGAGTCCTGTGTTGGGCTCTGTGTTCAGCATGGAGTCTGCTTGAGATTCTCTCTCCCTCTCCCTTTTTCCACTCATGCGTGAGCTTGTTCTCTCTCACTGTCTCAAATAAATGAATAAATCTTAAAAAAAATAATTCCCTTCTGCTTATTTTGGGTCTGTTTTATTCTTTATCTAGCATTTCATTGTATGTGACATTTGCTTTTATTCAGGTTTCTTCTTTTTTTAATCCATTTGATAAACATTTAAGGCTAGAAATTTCCCTTTGGATGCCACCTTGGGTATATCCTATTGATTTTGATACATACTGTTCTTATTGTTATTTGTTTAGAAGTTGGTTTTAATTTCCTCCTTAATTTCAGAGTTAAAAGAAGTGGGTTTAAAAGGTCCCAGGTGGAGAGATTTACTTCTTTGTGTTTGTTGGATTAATTTATAATGTTGAAGTATTGTGGAAAGTGAATGTTCTTTGGAATTTGAGGTCCTTTAAGTTTGTGCCATTAGTTTTTTGTATGGTTTATATGTGTTTGAAAAGAAAGTATATATATATATATATATTTTTTTTTTTTTTAAAGATTTTATTTATTTATTTGACAGAGATCACAGGTAGACAGAGAGGCAGGCAGAGAGAGAGGAAGGGAAGCAGGCTCCCTGCTGAGCAGAGAGTCTGATATGGGGCTTGATCCCAGGACGGTGGGATCATGACCTGAGCCGAAGGCAGAGGTTTTAACCCACTGAGCCACCCATGCGCCCCATATTTGTTGTTTTGATACAAAGTTGTTTGTTTTCATAGATCCACCTTATTAGTTTGATAGTCAGATCCTCCGTATACCTTTATTTTGTGTGTGTACAAATTTCTGTGTCATTCTCAAGTTATTGTGTAGATTTATCAATTTCTTCTTGTTAATATTTTTTTTCTGTTTCTTTTTTTTTTTTTATTTAAGCTTTATTTAAACATATAATGTAACCCCACCACCCTCTCCCAACCCCTCTTCCTCCCATCCCCCTCAGTTTGTTTTATGACATTAAGAGTCTCTTTTGGTTTGTCTCCCTCCCGATCCCATCTTGTTTCATTTTTACTTTTCCTGCCACCTTAACTCCCACCCCCGTTGCATCTCCACTTCCTCATATCAGGGAGATCATGTGATAGTTGTCTTTCTCCAGTTGACTTATTTCGCTAAGCATAATACGCTCTAGTTC
>RCUC01127354.1:0-31212 GCA_003697995.1 Taxidea taxus jeffersonii
TTTAGGTGTAGGGTTAGGTTGTATACTTGAGACCTTCTTTGTTTCTTGAGAAAGGCTTGTATTGTTATATACTTTTCTCTCAGCCTTTGCTGCATCCCAGAGATTTTGAACAGTTGTGTTTTCATTATCATTTGTTTCCATGAATTCTTTCAGTTCTTCTTCAATTTCCTGGTTGGCCCATTCATTCTTTAGTAGGATGCTCTTTAGCCTCCATGTATTTGAGTTCTTTCTAACTTTCCTCTTGTGATTGAGTTCTAGTTCTAGCATTGTGGTCTAAAAAATGCAGGGAATGATCCTGATCTTTTGGTACTGATTGAGACCTGATTTATGACCCAGGATGTGATCTATTCTGGATAATGTCCCATGTGTACTAGAGAAGAATGTGTATTCTATTGCTTTGGGATGGAATGTCTGAATATATCTGTGATGTCCATCTGGTCTAGTGTGTCATTTAAAGCCTTTATTTCCTTGTTGATCTTTTGCTTATATGATCTCTCCATTACAGTGAGGGGGGTGTTAAAGTCCCCTACTATTATTGTCTTATTGTCGATGTGTTTCTTTGATTTTGTTATTAATTGGTTTATATAATTGGCTGCTCCCATGTTAGGGGCATAGATATTTACAATTGTTAGATCTTGTTGGAAAGACCCTTTAAGTATGATGTAGTAGCCTTCCTCATCTCTTATTAGTATTTGGCATAAAATCTAATTTATCTGATATAAAGATTGCCACCCCAGCTTTCTTTTGATGTCCGTTAGCATGGTAAATTGTTTTCCACCCCCTCACTTTAAATCTGGAGGTGTCTTTGGATATAAAATGAGTTTCTTACAGACAGGATATTGATGGGTCTTGTTTTTTATCCATTCTGATACCCTGTGTGTTTTGATTAGGAATTTAGCCCATTTACCTTCAGGGTAACTATTGAAAGATGAGTTTAGTGCCATTGTATTCCCTGCAAGGTTACTTTTGCTGTATATTATCTCTGTTCCTTTCTGGTATATTACTTTTAGGCTCTCTCTTTCCTTAGAGAACCCCTTTCAATATTTCATGTAGGGCTGGTTTGGTGTTTGCAAATTCTTTTAATTTTTGTTTGTCCTGGAAGCTTTTTATTTCTCCTTCTATTGCCACTGACAGCCTAGCTGGATATATATTCTTGGCTGCATGTTTTTCTCATTTAGTGCTATGAATAAATATATCATGCCAGTCCTTTGTGGCCTGCCAGATCTCTATGGTTAAGTCTGCTGCTAATCTAATATTTCTACCATTGTATGTTACAGACCTCTTTTCCCGAGCTGCTTTCAGGGTTTTCTTTTTGTCATCGAGACTTGTAAGGTTTACTATTAGATGACAGGTTGTAGACCTGTTTTTATTGATTTTGACGGGGATTCCCTGTGCCTCCTGGATTTGATGCTTGTTCCCTTCATCAAATTAGGGAATTTTTCTGCTATAATTTGCTCCAATTTACCTTTTGCCCCTTCTTTCTTTCTTCTTCTTACGGGATCCCAATTATTCTAATATTGTTTCATCTTATTGTATCACTTATCTCTTGAATTCTCTCCTCGTAGTCCAGTAGTTATTTATTTCTCTTTTTCTCAGCTTCTTTATTCTCCATCATTTGATCTTCTATATCACTAATTCTCTGTTCTGCCTCATTTGTCCTAGCAGTAAGAGCCTCCATTTTTTAAAAAGGCTTTTTAAATTTTTTTTCTATTTTATTTTCTTTTCAGTGATCCAAAATTCATTGTTTATGCACCACACCCAGTGCCCTATGGAATACATGCCCTCCATAATACCTGCCACCAGGCTCATGCAACCCCCCACCTGCCTCCCCTCCAAAATCCTCAATTTATTTCTCAGATTCCACAGTCTCTCATGGTTTGTCTCCCCATCCGTTTTCCCCCACCTCACTTCTCTCCGTCTCCCAATGTCCTCCATGTTATTACTTATGCTCCATAAGTAAGTGAAAGCATATGATACTTGACTCTCTCTCCTTGACTTATTTTGCTCAGGATAATCTCCTCCAGTCCCATCCATGTTGACATAAAAGTTGAGTGTTCATGCTTTCTGATGGAAGCATAATACTCCATTGTATATATGAACCATATCGTCTTTATCTATTCATCCATTGGAGGGCATCTTGATTCTTTCCACAGTTTGGTAACTGTGGCCTTTCCTGCTATGACCATTGGGATACAGGTGGCCCTTTTTTCCACTACAGTGTATCTTTGGGGTAAATACCCAGTAGTGCAATTATAGGGTCATAGGGTAGCTCTATTTTTAATTTCTTAAGGAATCTCCACACTGTTTTCCAAAGTGGCTGCACCAACTTGCATTCCCACCAACAGTACAAGAGGGTTCCCCTTTCTCCACATCCTCTCCAACACTTGTTTATGAATTTTTTTATTTTATGATTTTATGAAGTTGAGGAATGTTCCCTCTATCCCTATACTCTGAAGAGTTTTCATCAGGAACTGATGCTGTCTTTTGTCAAATGCTTTTTCTGCATCAATTGAGAGGACCATGTGGTTCTTCTCCTCTTATTGATTTCTTCTAACACATTGATTGATTTGTGAATGTTGGACCACACTTGTATCCCAGGGATAAATCTCACCTGGTCATGGTGGATGATCTTTGTAATGTACTGTTGGATCCTATTAGCTAGATCTTGTTGAGAATCTTGGCATCCATATTCCTCAAGGATGTTGGTCTGAAATTCTCCTTTTTGATGGGATCTTTGCCTGGTTTGGGGATCAGGGTAATGCTGGCTTCATAGTCTGGAAGTTTTCCTTCTGTTTCTTTTTTTTGAAACAGCTTCAAAAGAATAGGTATTATTTCTTTGAATGTTTGGTAGAATTCCCCAGGGAATCCATCAGGTCTTAGGCTTTTTTTGGGGGAGAGCTTTTTGATCATTTCTTTTTTATCACAATCTCATTATATTTGTCTATTTAGGTTGTCAGTTTCTTACAGTTTCAGTCTTGGAAGTTTATAGGGTTCTAGGAATGCATCCATTTATTCTAGGTTGCTTTATTTATAGTTGTTGATAATAATTTCTAATAATTGTTTCAATTTCCTTGGTTTTAGTCATGATCTCTCCCCTTTCATTCATAATTTTATTAATTTGGGTCCTCTCTCTTTTCTTTTGGATTAGTTTGGCCAGTGGTTTATCGATCTTATTGATTCTTTCAAGGAACCAGCTTGTAGTTTTGTTGATGTGTTCTGCTGTATTTCTAGTTTCTAACTCATTGGTCTCTGCTCTAATGCTGATTATTTCCCTTCTTGTGTGTGGGGTTGGCTTAATTTATGTTGATTTTCCAGTTCTTTACAGTGCAAGGAGAGTTCGTATA
Source organism: Taxidea taxus jeffersonii (assembly GCA_003697995.1). NCBI lineage: Eukaryota > Metazoa > Chordata > Mammalia > Carnivora > Mustelidae > Taxidea > Taxidea taxus. The sequence goes on from RCUC01127354.1 coordinate 3,345, forward strand.
TTCTGGATTTTTCAATTTTTTTTTTTTTTGAGTGAAGGCTTAGATGGCTATGTATTTCCCCCTTAGGACCTCTTTTGATGTACCCCATAGGTATTGGACTGATGTGTCTTTATTCTCTTTGGTTTCCATGAATTGTTTAAGTTCTTCTTTGATTTCCTGGTTGATCCAAACATTCTTGAGCAGGATGGTCTTTAGTTTCCAAGTATTTGAATTCCTTCCAAACCTTTTCTTGTGGTTAAGTTCCAGTTTCAAAGCATTATGGTCTGAGAATGTGCAGGGAATAATCTCAGTCTTTAGTATCACTTGAGCCCTGATTTGTGACCCAGTATGTGGTCTATTCTGAAGAAAGTTCCATGTGCACTTGAGAAGAATGAGTATTCTGTTGTTTTAGAGTGGAATGTTCTGTATATATCTATGAGGTCCATCTGGTCCAATGTGTCATTCAAAGCTCTTGTTTCTTTATTGATTTTCTGCTTGGATGATCTGTCTGTTACTGAGAGTGGTGTGTTAAGATCTCCTACAATTAATGTATTCATATCAATATGACTCTTTATTTTGATAAATAGTTGGCTTATGTAGTTGGCTGCTCCTATATTTACAATTGTTAGATCTTCTTGGTGGATAGACCCTTTAAGAATGTTGTAGTGTTCTTCTGTAGCTCAGACTACAGTCTTTAGCTTAAAATCTAATTTATCTGTTATGAGAATCACTACCCCAGCTTTCTTTTGAGGCCTGTTGGCATGAAAGATGGTTCTCCATCCGTTCACTTTCAGTCTGAATGTATCTTTGGTTTCCAAATGTGTCTCTTGTAGACAGCATATAGGCAGGTGCTGTCATTTTATCCAGTTTGCAACCCTGTGCCGTTTTATGGGAGAATTTAGGCTGTTCATGTTAAGAGTGGTTTTTGAAAGATAAGTTTTTATTAACGTCATGTTGCTTATGATGTCCTTGTTTCTGTAATTATCTCTGTAAATATCTGTTCTGTGTCACTCTTGGGTTCTTATTTTATAGCATCCCCTTAATATTTCTTGTAGTGCCAGCTTGATGGTCACATACTCTTTTAAACTTTGCCAGTCTTGGAAGTTTTTTATCTCTCCATCCATTTTGAATGTCAGCCTTGCTGGATAAAGCATTCTTGGCTGCATGTTCTTCTCATTTAGTGCCCTGAATATGTCTTGCCAGCCCTTTCTGTCTTGCCAGGTTTCTGTGGACATTTCTGATGTTATTCTGATGGTCTTTCATCTGTACATAAGGAATCTCTATTCCCTAGCTGCCCTTAAGATCTTCTGACTGAAATTATGATTCATGAATTTCACAATTAAGTGTATGGATGTCTTTCTAGACTCACTGATCTTGTGGGTTGTCCTTTCTGCCTCTAGGACATGAACACTTGTTCCATTCCCCAGATTAGGGAAATTTTCATCCAGAATTTGTTCAAGTATATCTTCTAGTCTTCTCTCTTTCTCCACCCCCCTCAGGGATCCCAATAATTCTGATGTTGGAACTTTTCATGGCATCATCTATTTCCCTAATTCTGTTTTCATGGCTTCTGAGTTGTTTGGAGTTGTTGTAGGCCTCCTCCTAATCCTTTTCTATCAATTTGTCTTCTAGATCACTAATTCTATCTTCTGCCTCAGTTACCCTAGCTGTTAGAGTATTTAGATTAGATTAGATATTATTGATATTATTTTTAATGAATAAAAGTGACAATAGACACTCTTGTCTTGATCCTTACTTTAGGAGAAAAACCCATTTTTCACTATTGAGTATGATGTTAGCTGTGGGTTTTACAAATAGGCCTTTATTATTTTGGGGTATGTTTCCTCTGAACCTACTTTGTTGAGAGTTTTTATTATGAATGGATTTTGTACTTTGGTATATGCTTTTTCTGCATCTGTTGAAATGACCATATGATTTTCATCCATTCTCTTATTGATGTGATGTATCACATTGATTAACTTGCAAATATTCAACCATCTTTGTATCCCAGGAATAAATCCCACTGGATTGTGGTGCATGACTTTTTAATGTGTTGTTGGATTTGGTTTGCTGATATTTTGTTGAGGATTTTTGCATCTGTCATCAGAAATATTGACCTATAGTTCCCTCTCTCTTTCTCTCTCTCTCTCTTTTTTAGTGGTGTCTTTATCTTGTTTTGGAATTGGCAATGCAGGCCTCCTAGAATGAATTTGGAAGTTTTCCTTCCTCTTCTATTTTTTGGAAAAGTCTTTAAGAATAGGTGTTAATTGTTCTTTAAGTGTTTGGTAGAATTCACCTGTAAAGCCATCTGGTCCTGGGCTTTTGTTTTTTGGGAGTTTCTTGATTATTGATTCAATTTCTTTGTTGATAATTCATCTGTTCAAGTTTTGTATTTCTTCCTGCTTCAGTTTTGATAGGGTATATGTTTCTAGGAATTTATCTATTTGTTCTAGTTGTTCATTTTTTGGCTTATAATTTTTTATACTATTCTCTAATAGTTTTGTATTTCTCTGATGTCAGCTGTTATTTATCCTCTTGAGTTTCTGATTTTCTTTATTTAGTCCTTTCTGTATCTCTCTTTTTTTTAATGACTCTGACTTGAGGTTTTTAAATTTTGTTCTTTCCAAAGAACCAACTACTGGTTACATCAGTTCTCTTGCTTTTATAATCTCTATTTCACTTATTTCTGCTCTAATATTTATTATTTCTTTCCTTTTGTTGGGTTTGGGTTTTGTTTGTTCTTTTTCTATCTCCTTTAGGTATAAGTCTAGGTTATTTGAGATTTTTCTTGCTTCTTGCTGTAGGCCTGTGTTGCTATAAATGTCCCTCATCAAACCATTTTTGTTGGTGCCAATAATTTTGGACCATTGCATTTTCATTTTCATTTGTCTCCATGTATTTTTTGATTTCTTCCTTGATCTTCGTTGATCCATGCATTGTTTAGTAGCATGTTATTTGACCTCCATGTATTGATCTTTTTGAAATTGTTGAGACTTGGTATGTGGATTAATATATGATCTATTTGGGAGAATGTTCCTGTGTAATTGAAACAAATGTGTATTCTGCTAAGACAGAATGGAATGTTCTGAATATATCTGTTAAATCCATCTGGTCCAGTGTGTCATTCAAAGCCAGTGTTTTGTGGTGCCTGGGTGTCTCAGTTGGCTAAATGTCTGACTCTTGATTTCAGCTCAGGTCATATTCACAGGGTTGTAGGATTGAGCCCTATGTCAGGCTCCCTCACTCAGTGTGGAGTCTGCTTGAGAGTCTCTCTCTCCCTTTGTCTTTGTACCTCCCCCTGCTTGTGCTCACTCTCTCTTTCTGTTTCAAAAAAAATAAATCAATTAATAAGTAAAATCTTAAAAAAAAAGCCACTGTGTCCTTGTTGATTTTCTGTTTAGATGATCTGTCTATTGGTATATATATGTGAGGTGTTAAGTCCCCTACTATTACTGTATACTATTGATTATTTCTTTTATGTTTGTTGTAAACTGTTCTGTATATTTGGGTGCTCCCATGTTGGTGCATAAATATTTACAATTGTTATGTCTTTTTGTTGGATTGTTTAAATAATGATTATATACTGTCCTTTGTCCTTTTGTTTTAATGTCTGTTTTGTCTCATATAATTATTGCCACCCCAGCTTTCTTTTGATATCCTTTGAATGATAAGTGCTTCTCCATCCTTTCACTTTCAGTCTGCATGTGACTTTAGGTCTAAAATGAGTGTCCTGTAGGCAGAAAATAGATATGTGTTGGTTTTTTAAAATCTATTCTATCCCTCTATGGCTTTTGATTGGAGTATTGGTCATTTTACATCCAAAGTAATTATTGATAGGTATATATTTATTGCCATTTTGTTATTTGTTTTGTGTTTGTTTTTGTAGATCTTTGTTCTTTTCTTTTGTTGTTCTCTTCTCTGACCATAAGTTAGCTTTCTGTAGCGATATACTTAGATTCCTTTCTCTTTATTTTTTGCATATCTGTTACTGGTTTTTGATTTGTGCTTACCAATAAGTTTGTATATAACATCTTTTGCATATAGCAATCTATATTAAATTGATGGTCACTTAAGTTGAACCCATTCTTTACTCCTCTCCTCTCCATATTTTAGGCATATGGTGTCATACTTTACATTCTTTTAATTTTTGAGTCCCTTAACTGATTTTCATAGATATACATATTTTTACTGCTTTTGCCCTGCCTACTTTTCTTACCCTTACTTGTGATCTTTCCATTCACAAAGTCCCCTTTAATATTACTTGTAAGGCTGATTTAGTGGTCATCAATTCCTTTAACTTTTGTTTGTCTAAAACCCTCTTTATTCCACTTCTATTCTGAATGATAGCCTTGTTGGATAGAATATTTTTGGCTGCAGATTTTTTTCCTTATAGCACTTTGATTATATCACGCCACTTTCTTGTGGCCTGCAAAGTTTCTGCTGAAAAATTCAATGAGAGCCTTTTGGTATTTCCCTTGTGTGTAATTTTCTCTTTTTCTCTTGATGCTTTAAGAATTCTCTCTTTATCTTTTTTTTTCTTTCTTTCTTTCTTTTTTGTCATTGTAATTATTATGTTTACTGGTATGGACCTCTTGAGTTGAATTTCTTGGGGGATTTCTGCACATCCACATTCTGGATATGTTTCCTTCTGCAGATTAGGGAAGTTTTCAGCTGTTATTTCTTCAAATGAATTTTCTGCCCCATTTTATCTCTCTTCTCCTGAGATCCCATAATGTAAATGTTGTTGTATTTGATGGAGTTGCTGAGTTCCCTACATCTGTTCTCATTTTGCATAATTTATTTTCTCTTACTTGCTCAGCTTTACTACTTTCCATTACTCTGCCCTCCAGGTCACTGGTTTATTTTTCTGCTTCCTGTTGCCTGGTATTTATTCCATTTAGTGTATTTTAAATTTCATTTACCATGTTCTTCATCTGTGATTGTTCTTTTTAATGTTTTCTCTCTTTGCTAAGGGTCTCACTGATGTCCTTCACTCCTTTTTTCAACTCCAGTGAGGATCTTTGTTATCATTACATAAATTCTCTATCAAGTATGTTACTTATATCCATTTCACTTAGGTCTCTTGCTATGGTTTTGTCCTGTTCTTTCATTTAGGACATAGTCCTTTGTCTCCTTATTTTGCCTAACTCTCTCTGTCTGTAAGGTGTGTGTATTCTCTGTGGGAGGTGACCAGCTTCCCCTGTTGTCAGGATTCAGGACCTGCAAAGCATGTAGTGGGGAGACATGGGGTTGGCAAGGTTTATGTGGGTCTTCTGGGGGAGGGGACCTGCAACATGGGGATTAATACAAGGTTGGCTGAAGGGGGCAGTACTCAGGACACAGTCTAAGCAAGTTAGGTAGTGAATGCAGACACCAAGCTAGTTCCCATAGGTGGCCCTGTGTTTATGCTGAGGGATAGGTAAGGGAAAGCACTTGCCAGCTACTTTGTTCTTGGAGAGGTCCCTCAGTGAATCCTGCCCCTCCAGGACACTGAGATAAGTAAATACCTCTCTCTGACATATGGCCCAGGTGTTTCCCAAACTGCTACTTGTATGTTGTATTTCTGAGGGCTGTTTTTAGGCTCTTTAAGGGTGGGAACTCAGCTCTCTGTGCCCTCCCAATTCTCCCAGAACTTAGCCTGATTATTTTTTTTAAAAAGATTGTATTTATTCACTTGAGAGCAAGAGAGAGCATGAGCATGGGGAAGGGGCAGAGGGAAAGGGAGAAGTAGATTCCATGCTGAGCAGGGAGCCCAATGCAGGTCTCAGTCCCAGGACCCCAGGATCATGACCTGAGTCAAAGGCAGACACTTAACTCACTGACACCCAGGTGTCCCAAGCCTGCTTATTTTTAAAGTTCTAGGCTTTAAGTACCACTGATTATAAGAACTCATGAAATTTGGCCCCTCTGGTGTTCTAAGCCAAATGCTATAGGGACTTGTCTACTCTGTGTAGGCTCCCCAGTGTGATACTTGTCTCTCTCACCTCTTTATGTCTGTGACTTCCTTCCTCCTATGGACAAAGGCCCATTTAGTTCCCTTCATCATATCTGGCCTTCCTACCCTCTTTGATTTGGCTTCTTCTTTACATTTAGTTGTAGAGTTTGTTCTGCTCTTTTTCTGGGTTATTTACACTGATGTGTTACTCCTACCTCATCATTTTCCCAAAAGTCCTCTGTAATATATTGCTATTAAAACTGCTTTTTAAACAATGTTGTATTGGTTTAATAACATTAACTCTTAAAATATATATCATGTAAGGTAAATTTATAGTGAAAAAATTTTTTTCCCTTTTTTCACTAATTTCTTTGTCAGATAAATCTTCTGGTCTAATGTCTTAACTGATAAGCACTGTTCTAACTTCTTGGGATTAATTGGTAATTGACTACTTGTTTATATCTATATGTTGGAGAATTCTGCTTTGTTAGTTACTTAAGAATAAGACTACATTTAGGAGTCTAGTGGTAAATCATTAATGTCATTTATGATTTGGTGTGCATGTGATCGTATGGTGAGGTGTGATCATTGATCATACCTCAAGAATGACTTTTATACAGGAAAGTGAAAGATGATCTTGTCTTTGAAGGGTAGAAAACATTGGAAGGAGTTGGTAGCTACAATTGAAGACAAGCTTGATATTCTTTGTAAATTTTTTTAAGACTCACTGTGTACTACAATGTTGAGTTTTGATTTAGTGCAGCATTAAGGCATTTGGTAACAAATGACTCATAAGTTCTGAATTTTAGAAATAATATTTTTAAATATAGTTTTGATTATTTTTATTTCTGTTTAGTATCTCTGCATAGCTTAATCTGCATCTGCTAAATCAATGTTTTGAATAATCAGTATATTGCATTTCTGTTTAAATATTTAGCTCTGGTTTATGTTTAACAGCTTTGTAACTGGGATCCTTATCATTGTTGCTTTTGTTTATTTATTTATTTATTGCTTTCAACATTTTTTTTTTGAGATTTTATTTATTTATTTGACAGAGAAAGAGATCACAAGTAGGCAGAGAGGCAGGCAGAGAGAGAGGGAGAAGCAGGCTCCCTGCTGAGCAGAGAGCCTGACACAGGGCTCTATCCCAGGACCATGAGATCATGACCTGAGCTGAAGGCAGAGGCTTAACCCACTGAGCTACCCAGGCGCCCCTCAACATTCTTTATTAAAGATTTTTCTTCAGAAATTTTTGAAAATACTTTTAAGGTTAAAAGCAGACTTATAAAATTTTTAACTTTTATTTTGGAAAATTTAGGACATATATATCAAAGTAGATAGAATATCGTAGTGTATACCCATGTACCATCACCCTGTTTGAACAATTACCAATTCATGCTGATATTATTTTGCTTCTATCCTCATTGACTTCCTCTGCCATATTATCTGGAGGCAAAAGCTAGATATAATATAGTTTCACCCATAAATATTTCCTCCAATGACGACTAAGTAAAATAATTATGAAGTCATAAATTTAAAAATTATTTAAAAGTCATGATGAAGTCATAAATTTGAATATATTTGATGTTTTTAATCACTTCAGTAAGCATCTTTATTGACACTTAAAATTTTCTGTTTTTACTAGTAGATGGTTCTTTTTGAATTGGTTTCTAAGGTCTTTTGATTAGCGGCCACCCACCTCCCACTGTTCTTAAGTCTTTGGTAGTTTCCTTGCTGTCTTTTGTGGCAAAATGTTCCAGACCCATTTTGTACATTTCCTACTCCCAACTTTGGGTCAGTCTTTCTTATAATGAGTTCTCATTCTTAATAGTGGAAAATGGAATTTCAGGACAACAATCTGGGTGTAAGGGCTGCTCATTGTTACTGAAGTTAGGTTTTTGTCCTTTTCAGAGGACGAAGCTAGGTTTTTGTTTAAAAGATAAATATATCTTGTTTTTTTTTTTTTTTAAGATTTTATTTATTTATTTGACACAGAGAGAGATCACAAGTAGGCTAAGAGGCAGGCAGAGAAAGATGGGGGGAAGCAGAATCTCCACCGAGCAGAGAGCCCAATGTGGGACTTGATCCCAGGACCCCGAGACCATGACCCGAGCCGAAGGCAGAGTCTCAACCCACTGAGCCACCCAGGTGCCCCTTGTTTTTGTTTAAAAGATAAATGTATCTTGTGGTCACACCTATATTTCTAATTCAAATTCAGGATGCAAGTTTAAAAAAAATTTTTATTAAGTTTAATTAGCCAACATATAGTACATTGTTAGTTTTTGACGTAGTGTTCAATGATTCATTAGTTGCATATAACACCTAGTGCTCATCGGATCATGTGAGGATGCAAGTTTCTGATTTAACAAATTTTCTCTGTAATGTTTTATCTACTTTCTCCCATGTTGACTATTCTGATTCTTCTTCTTCTTCTTTTTTTTTTTAGAAAGGGAGAGGAGAGAGTCAGAGAGAGAGGGAGAGAGAGAATTCCAAGAAGGCTCTATGCCCAGTACTGAGCCTGATGTGGGACTCCATCTCACAGCTCTGAGATCATGACCTGAGCTGCATCAAGAATTGGACTCTTACTTACTGAGCCACCCACATGCCCCATGACTATTTTGATTCTTAACAACATTGGGAATGATAGAATTTGAGTATTAGTAATTAGTTTTCATTTATCCTTCAGTATACATACCAGTTTCGTAAAAAGTTATCAACAGTATGCCAACAATGTGATGTTTAAGTAAAGTGTATTCCTTTTTTTCTATATTTCAGTTTTTTTCTGCCATGCTTACTTTTTTCCTTCCAAGTTTTAATTTGAATTCCCGTTAGTTAACATATAATGTAGTATTAGTTTCTGTATTTCAGTCTGTAAATCAGCATCATCATCATTGCTGTATTCATCATCTCTTTATGTATAAAAGGCAGAAAAGAAAATAAAAAGAAGATTCAACGGATGAATTATCTCAAAAACAAAGTCTGCCACAGAAAGAAATAATAAATCAGAGTAGTCTGTTGTCTCTGAAAACTCATAAAGAATTAGACCAGTTGAATTTAAAACATTGTAGCTCTTAGCAAAACATAGTAGGTATTAATTTATTATTTTTACCACTTAAATTTTGTTATTCCCAGCTTTATTGAGATATAATTGACATATAACATTGTGTAAATTTGAGGTATATAATATGCTGATTTGGTACATATGTGTATTACAAAGTATTTACTACAATAAGGTTAGTTTACTTCAGCATAGTTTTGATTTCTAATAAAAGCTGTGAATTGAATGACAGAGGCAAAGCAGACATTATACAGTTCAGAAAAGACCTTTTTTGATACTTGCAAACTTTATTTTATGTATTTCTGCTTTACAGTATATATTTTATATATTTATGTGTAAGTGAATTATTGTGTTTTTCATATGATGTGAAACCATGATGTGTAATATAGACTACTGAGTTAATGATAGTTTTTTTGGAAAAAGCTATCACCAAAAAATATTAAATGTCTGTAGGATAAAATAGCCATGTAAAATATTAATGCTTTTTTCTTTAGTATCTCAATGAAAATTTGAGTTAATGAAGACTTCATATTTAGCCTCTAAAGATTCTCCTTAATTAAGTTTTCTTATTAGTAGTTATGAATAGCACCTGGGTGGCTCAGTTGCTTAAGCATTGGACTCTTGATTTTGGCTCAGGTCATGATCTCAGGGCTGTAAGATTGAGCCCCCCCATTGGGCCCTGTGCTGGGCTTGTCTCTCTGTCTCTCCTGCCCCCCCCACTTTCACTCTTTCTCTCTCTCTCTCTCTCACAAAATAAACAAAACAAACCCCACAACTTAAATAGATCAGTTGCTAGTAAGGAGGTCAAATTAATAATCAAAAACCTCCTAACAAACAAAACTCCAGGAGCAGATGGGGGAATTTGAACAAACATTCATAGAAGATTTAATACTCATCCTCTGAAACTCTTCCAAAAAAATTGGAGAGGAGGGAGAGTTTTCAAACTCATTTTACATAAGACCAGGATGACCCTAATACCAAAACCAGACAAGGCCACAAAAAAAAGAAACTGATCAATATCCTTAATGAACATAGATGCAAAAATCCTCAGGATCATACACCATGATCAAGTGGGATTTATACCAAGGATGCAAGGATGGCTCAACATTTGTAAATCAATCAGTGTGATAGACCACATTAACAAAAAAAATGGTAAAAATCATATGATCATTTCAATAGATGCAGAAAAAGCACTTGGCAAAATTCAACATACATTTGTAGTAAAAACTGAACAAAATTGGTATAGATAAAATGTATCTTGACATAATAAAGGCTCTATATGACAAACCCACAGGTAATGTCATACTCAGTGATGGAAAGCTGAAAGCTTTTTCTCTAATATCAGAGATAAGGAGCTCATTGTCTCCACTTTTATTTAATACAGTATTGGAAGTTTTAGCCACATCAGTTAGGCACACACTACACACACACACAAAAGTCATCCAAGTTGGAAAGGAAGAAGTAAGATCATCACTATTTGCTGATTACATATATATAGAAAATATATATAGGGTATAAAAAACCCTAATAACTCCACCAAAAACTGTTGGAGCTAAAAGAATTCAGTAAAGTTGTAGGATACAAAACTAATACGCAAAAAAAGTCTGCTGTGTTTCTATACACTAATAATGAGCTGTTAGAGAAATCAAGAAAACAACCCATTTACAATTGCATTAAAAAGAATAAAATGCCTAGGAATAAATTTAACCAAGGAAATGAAAGACTTTTTACTGAAAACCAAAAGACATTGATGAAAGTAATTGAAGAAGACACAAATAAATGAAAGGAAATTCCATGTTCATGGATGGAAGAATTAATGTTAAAATGTCCATAATACCTGAAAATATCTACAGATACAGTGCAACCCCTGCCAAAATTCTGAGGCATTTTTCACAAAAATAGGATACATAATACTAAAATTTGTATGGAACACAAAAATTCTTAAAGAGCCAAAGCAATCTTAAGAAAAAAGAACAAAGCTGAAGGCATCATGCCATTGAAAGTACACTGCAAGGATATAGTAATCAAAACCGTGATATAGGCATAAAAACAGGAACATAGATCAATGGAACAGAACAGAGAGCTGAGAAATAAACCACATATATATGGCAAATGAATTTAGGAGAAAAGAGGCACGAATATACAATGGAGAAAGGACTCTCTTCAGTAAATGATTTTGGGAAAAATAGCTGTATGCAAGAGTGATCACTTTGTTACACCATATACAAAAATAAAACTCAAAATGGATTAAAGACTTAAATGTGAGACCTGAAATTGTAAAATCCCTAGAAGAAAACATAGGCAATAATTTCTTTGACATTGGCCATAGAAACGTTTTTCTAGGGGCACCTGGCTGGCTCAGTGGGTTAAAGCCTCTGCCTTTGGCTCAGGTCATGATCCCAGGGTCCTGGGATCAAGCCCCGCATCAGGCTCTCTGCCCGCAGGGAGCCTGCTTCCCCCCGCCGCCCATCTCTGTCTGTCAAATAAATAAATAAAATCTTTAAAAAAAAAAAAAAGAAACGTTTTTCTAGATACGTCACCTTTGGCAAGGGAAACAAAAATAAAATTAAACTGCTGAGACTACACTAAAATAAAAAGATTTTGCACAGTGAAGGAAACCATCAACAAAACAAAAATGCAACCTATTGAATAGAAGATATTTGCAAATGACATACCTGATAAAGGGTTGATACCCAAAATATATGAAGCACTTATATAACTCAACGCCAAAAAAAGCAAATAATCTAATTAAAAAATAGGTAGAGGACCCAAATAGACATTTTTCCAGACAACATACAGATGGCTAATAGACACATGAAAAGATAGTGAACATCACTAATCATCAGGGAGATACAAATCAAAACCACAATGAGATATCGTTTCACATCAATCTGAATGGCTATGATAAAAAAGACAAGAGGAGCACCTGGGTGGCTCAGTTTGTTAAGTGTCTGACTCTTGGTCTCCACTTAGGTCATGATGTCAGGTGTATGAGATCAAGCCCTGCATTGGGCTCTGCACTCAGCATGGAGTCTGCTTGAGATTCTTTCTCTCCCTCTCCCTGTGGCCCCCCTCACTTACATGCACCCCCTCCCTCTCCCTCAATAAATAAATAAATAAAATCTTTAACAAATAAAGAAGAAATAATATGTTGGCAAGGATGTAGATCGAAAAGGAACCTTGATATGCTCCTGGTAGGAATGTAAATTGGTGCAGCTTCTCTGGAAAAGAGTGTGGAGCTTCCTCTATTACAAACAGAGCTACCACATGATTCAGCAGTTCCACTACTAGGTATCTATCCAAAGAAAATGAAAATACTAATTCAAAAGATGTAAGCATCCCTGTGTTCATTGCAGCATTATTTATAATAGTCAACATATGGAAACCACCTATGTCCATTGATTGTTTAATGGATATAGAAGATATGGTATATATAATATACAATGGGATAGTACTTAGCCTTAAAGAGGAATGAAATGTTGCCATTTGCAACAATATGGATAGACCTGGAGAATATTATGATAAGTAAAGTGAATCAGAGAAAGACAAATACCGTATGATTTCACTTACATGTGAATCTAAAAAACAAATTAAACAAACAAAACCCAAACTCACAGATCCCGAGCACAGATTAGTGGTTGCCAGAGGAGGGGGGAGTTTGGGGGATGTGAAATGGATGAAGGGGGTTAAGAAGTACAGACTTCTAGTTATAAAATAAGTCATGGGAATATAATGTACAACATGGGGAAAATAGTCAATACTAATGTATTGACTTTGTAAAGTGACAAATGCTATCTAGACTTATTGTAGTGACCCTTTCACATTATATACAAATGTTGAATAACTTTGTTGTACACCTGAAACTAATATTGTATGCCAATTATACTTCAATTACTGAAAAAATGAATGCATAAAACTAGCATTGTGGATCAAATATGCTACAATTCATGAAGTCCCTCTCATTCTCTTTATGGAAAATGCTTCAGTTATCTAGAAGGTGCCATTTCAAAGTGTGGTCAATATTGACTTCTGTTAGTGGAAGAAGTATCAGGAGGTTCTCTCAGTTTTATTCACTTGTCAGATGATCTGGTTGCTAGTAGAAGCCCAAGGCTGCTTTGTAGCAATAAGATTTCACTGTTAGAAGACAGGATCATTAAAATCCTTACTCCTACCTGAGTTATATGGGGAAGAGAAAGACTTTATGAAAGACTGCTTTAAACTAGTTATCCTGTGGTGCCCAAATATTGTCCCACCACTAAAAATTGAATGAGAGATTGGTGATACTGATTGAATTAAAATTAAAAACTTAAATATGTCACAAGACACCATAAACAAAGTGAAAGAGAAGCCACAGAGTGGAAGAAGATAAATGCAATGAGTACAATAAACAAACGAGTAGTATTTAAATGAAGAACTCATAAATAAGAGCAAGTTAAGTGGAAAAAGTGGGTTGTGAGATGAAGCCCCTCGTTGGGCTATACACTCAGTGTAGAGATAGAGACTGTGTGAGATGCTCTCATCCCCTCCCCACTCTGCCCACTTGGTTCATGCTCTCTGTCTCTCTCTCAAATAAATAAATAAAATCTTAAAAAAAAAAAAAAGAAACCATACTATATGTTGTTTGGAGATCTATACATATCTGGTTAAATTATAAAAACATTCATAGAAATAATAAACAGCAAATTTAGGATTAGGACTGTTCAACTCATTTGGAGAGGGCTGGTAGGGGTGAGAGAGGTAATGGGAGAGGAAGAACATGAAGACTTCAGCTGTCTCAACTTTAATGTTTTATTTCTTAAGCTAGATAGTGGGTATACAGGTGTTCATTATTTCTTATACTTTCTTATTTATCTGAAATATATTTTTTATATCTTCATCCACAGTGGTTAATTTCGATTTCTCACTGTTGATCAAGTCTCAGCTTGGTCATTTTAAGGGTCATAAGAAGTTGAGAAAACTTTCTGTGAAAGTTCAAGGTCACTAAAGTTCTTCAAATGGTTCAGGCTGAAAAATAAGTCTTACTAGTAAATGGACTTGAGGTTTTCATAAGACCTGAATTTGAATGAATGCTGTAAAAAATTGTTGACATAGTTGTTTTCAAGACTTTTTACTTTGAGGTTACTTGACTTTATTAGCTATTTATTCTCATGGCCCTGGGTAAAGGATAAGAATAAAGAATAAAATTCTCCCTGGATAAGAATAAAGACACGAAGGAGAATTTTTGCTTTAGTTTCTTTCAGTATTTCAGTAGTCAGCCTCTCAGGTAATTTCTTGGTGCCTTGGCTACTACACAGGTCATCTTTGTATTCTGGGGTTATAAAAATTATCGTATTTATGTTTTAATTCCTTTTGGAGCTAACTTTTGGTTTGGAACACAGTTCTCTGTTTTGGATGCATTAAACCTGAAGAATATTATTTGGTATCATCTATTGCTATGCTTTTTAATCCTTTCTTTGTATTAGAATCATCTGGTAAATTGAAAAAAAAAAAAAACATGGGCTCAATTTCTAAAGAGTCTGACTTAATTGATTTGTTGCTTTAAAAAAGACTACCCAGGAAATTCAAATTTGCAGCAAGGTTGAGAGGCACTGATTGTCCAGATGTATTTTCTGCTTAGCTGCTCAGCATTTTATTAACGTTCCCTCTCTGAATCCCAATTTTCTGCCCCTTAGTACCCTGAACAGGATGGCATCAAAGTAGAATTTCCTCAGCCAGTCCTCTAAATTCAGTCCTCTGAATTAACTTTAGGAAGCTTAGGTCAAATATGTAGAACAGAATTAGAAGAATGATTCAGGTTATTTAGTTAATTATCCTTTTAGCTCTAGGAAACCAGAAGAGCCTTATGTGGCTTTAGGCCTAATTTGGTTTAAATTGACTTGGTAATTGAACTTGATTTAACAGTGATTTTTATTGGTACCTTTATCTTAGGAAACCAGGCTGAAAATTGATCTGTTACATGTATGTGTTCTTGTGTATGTCATTGTCTTAGCAAGAACTGCTATATAGCACTCTAATTGGATTTTGTCCCATTTTTATGTGGCCTATTCCTATTTGTGAAAGAATTATTTTATTTATAGTCATTTGTAACTTTGTTGATCAGTTTTTATAGTTCTATATAATGAAGCAGAATGTGGTCATTGTTCAGAATCTATTCCTATATGTTCATTGTCATACTTATGTCTCTATATAAATGAAATTATTTAAAGATCTGGAAGGTGATTAGGTGGGAAATTGTTATTATTTTTTGATTAATCTTTTTTTTTCTGAAATGATCAGTGCAATGTGTTTTTTTCTTGATTAGACTTTCTCTTTTGAATATTTTTACTTTGAAGGAGGAACCTCCCACCTTCTCTGCCATCCATAATTGTTGCTAAAAAGTTAAGTAACCATCAAGTGATTGAACAATTAAGATCTTAGTAATTATCACTTAGATGTTGAAGAACTGATTGAATCTATTAATATTCCTAGATTTCCTATTAGGGATGATTAATATTCTATCAAAAATTATTGACACAATATAATTTGTGGAAGGGCTTTTTCCTTATTGAATAGAAGACCTAGAGAGACTTACATGTCTTCTCCAATCTCCTTTTTCAGGCAACTGATGATATGAACCATGTTATTTAGCATTTAAATTTCTATTTTTGATATTCTTTTATTATAAAAGATAATGCACACTTGGACAATTCAGCAAGATACAAATAAGTAAATGAAAATCACCCATAATCCCATCATGATTGATTCTTTCTTAATAGATGTCTAGAATACAAAATTTGGTTCCTGACCTGAGAACTTATTTCAGAGTTTACAAGCTTGAAAGTTACAGATTCTTCCTTTTATGTATCACTCTTAGTCCAATTTTGATCCTTTTTTCCTGAGAAAAAAAACTTAATTTTCTCCTAAAACACCTTAAATACTTTGAAAGAAGAATTTAAAAAGAGCACTCATGTATCTTCTGTGTGAAATGAAGCAAATCCACTTAATATTTGCTCCTAATACTGATATTCCATCTACTGGACAAATGTTAACATCTGTGGATTTTTCTAGTTTTTCTAAAACTCATTTAAATTTGTATGATTAGGATTGGACACAAGACTATGAATGTAGATGGATGAATCAGCAGTATTCTCATAATTTGTGTTTCTTCCCTGACCCCACAGACAGATCTTTCCAAGTTCAGCTGAAAATTCATCCCCTTTAAGATTCTTTTCTTAGCTGATGCCCTCATCAGGT
This sequence comes from Taxidea taxus jeffersonii, assembly GCA_003697995.1. NCBI lineage: Eukaryota > Metazoa > Chordata > Mammalia > Carnivora > Mustelidae > Taxidea > Taxidea taxus. Next base: position 19,550 of record RCUC01127354.1, read on the forward strand.
CTAATACTTTCAACTTTGTGAAGGTGTTTTGGAGACCCACAGGGCCAGGGAGTACATCTTTGCAATTTTCAATTATATGCCCTTTGTCCTATATCCTTTAGCTCTCTAAAATTCAGTCTGTTTTATATTGATTTATTCTTGTAAATGACTCTGTGTCCTTTAGCCCTTTTGTTTTCTGTGAATGACATGTAAGCTCATTTTTAGGCCATAGGAAGAAAGGGGCAAGTCAGGTTTTCTGTTTTAGTTTTTTTCCTTTTTTCTCTTCTCTAACTCCTAACGACCTAGCAGGGATTATGTTTAGAGTTATTATTTGTTAAAATTGAAAGGGTCTTACAAAGACTGATTTGGAAAAGACCCTTTGAGATTGCTCTAGTATGGATGGATCCCTGGGGATGATTTCTCCTATTTGTTGTGCCACTTGCATTTCTTTTTGTGCTTTTCCTTATTTGCCAGCAGCTTCGTCCTTTTGTTGAAATTATCTTCTATGTGCTATGCCATTTGAGGAAGTTTTCTCGTTGCCAGTTATAATATACTACAGGATCAACCTGTTCTAGACCATTTCCATTAGTTTCTGTCCTTGGATTTTTTATTCTGGGTGAGTTGTATGAGAATTCAATATCAACATCTGCATGTAATACAGGCCAGGTGTTCTTATTTCATGCAAAAGGCTAATAGTTTGGCCCAGGTCTGAGGTACTGCCCATATTTGTGTGGCTCCTTACATTGGTGGGAGGTGTTCTCTTGGCCAAATATCTCCTTTCAGGTTCAGTGCCAGCTGTTACATGTGCATTGGGTCTGGCATATTTACTTCTGCCTTTGGGTATATGCATTCCCATTACCTCTGTGGAATCTGGACTTTAGCTCCCAAGCATTATTATTGATTCTCTTTGCATATAGCACTTGAGCATTTTTCTTACTTGCTTTAAGCTCAGCCAGTGTATATCTTCTCTAACATGTAATCTAGCATTGTATGTGTTTGAAAAGAGAAGGATGCTTCCTCTTCCAGCTTAACCTACCATCTGGACAGAAAGTCTTAATTATCGATCAGTGTTAATCTCATTCCTTGTGGCAGATATTTTTTGTTTCTTCCCACCATCCATTCCTCCCTTGAATCTTGCTAATTTTGTTCAGTGACCTGTGCTAAACTAAATACTCTTTTCCCCAGGTTTCTTTGTGACTAGAAATGGGCAAATGACATAGTTCTGGCCATGAGATTAATAACAATAATATGGGGATGGATGCATCTGGTGCTTTCTTTCTTTCTTTTTTTTTTTTTTTCACTTTGTTCTAGTCTTGACATTGGTTTATTGTCTGGAACAATAACAACCATTTTATGACCATGAAATGATAAGCATGAGGACAAAAGTCAATGTCCTAAGGATGGGGGAATAGAAAGCTGGAAGGAACCTTAGTAATTGATGACAATTTTGAGAAATAGAATCAAAGGCAATGTACTCCTTGTGGAGATGTACTTCTATTTCTTTAAGCTATGGTTAATTGATATTGTGGTTTTTCTTTGTCTTTGTTTTTTTATTGTTGTTGTTTTAGTTATTTGTGGATGAGTACATTCTTTTTTTTTTTTTTTAAGATTTTATTTATTTATTTATTTGACAGAGATCACAAGTAGGCAGAGAAGCAGACAGAGGAAGGGAAGCAGGCTCCCCGCCGAGCAGAGAGCCCCATGCGGGGCTCGATCTCAGGATCCTGGGATCATGACCTGAGCTGAAGGCAGAGGCTTTAACCCACTGAGCCACCCAGGTGCCCCGGATGAGTACATTCTTAATTGATATATTTCTCTAATAGTTGGCATGTTGGTATTAAATAGTCAAATAGGAGTGGAGGGACTCTCCTACTGATAGCTTTCCATACTGTGTTGTATTATGGTCTTTTGAATAGTAATTGACTGGTGACATGTATTAAAAAAGAGTTGCTAGAATTTATAGAAAAATAAATATAGATTTGTTTATGTTATGATTTTTTTATTAAAACTCATGGTATGTATTTAAAATTGGCACATTAATTGAAAATTCGAGGGTGCCTGGGTGACTCAGTCAGTTAAGCATTTGCCTTTAGCTCAGATCATGGTCTCAGGGTCCTGGGCATGTCAGGCTTCGTGTTCAGTGTGCAATCTGCTTCATCTTCTCCCTCTGCCACTCCTGCTCTTGTGCTCTTGCTCTCTCTCTCGAATAAATAAGTAAAATCTTAAAAAAAAATAAATTAAAATTCTGCTATTTAAAATTGTGACATGATTTCAGGATAGATTTTTGCAAGAAAGTTTGTTGAATTTTGTTGATTTAAAAAATAAAATTGGAAAAGTCAAACAAAAAACAAAACAAAACAACAAAATGAATAGAAATGTGCTTTGTTTCTGTTTTATTGTTACACATTTTAATTACCAGTTTTTGTATTTCATTACAATTAACTATATATAAGAAGTAGTATAAATATAATCAGAATAGGAAGTTTAAGAAAATAATAGGAAAGGAGTTATTAATAATTGCTCCATTACCAAACTTGAATAAATCCTGTTGCAAACAGATAGAAGATAGAACAATAGATATTTAATTTTTATGTGAGAAATGTGGGTTCTACAATTTCCAGAAAGTTCTCTTGGTTTTCCTTAATGTTTATTCTTCCTTTTGTATTGTGCAGTGACTAGACATTACATAAGATGGCAGTAGGAGATTATAAATGTTCCCTCTCAGAGTCACATTCCAACAAATCAGCCAGCCAAGTATAATAAACACAATTATATAACAGCTATTTTGGATTGATAGATTTCTCACATGTATTATTTTCCTTGTGTGTTCCCCTTTTTAATGGAAAAGAGAAAGCTTCTAATTTTGATTTCACATACATTTTTAAAAGAATCACATACAGTGTTATATTTCAGTTTATTTTTCTCTGGCTCTCTAAAAACTAAAATTTTGCTTAATTTTGTGTAGTTATGGCTTAAAAGAGTAAATCAAGATTTCTTAGAATACTTTAGTATCTTAAAAATGTAAATTTTTTATTGCCCACTCCAATTTTCATTTAAAGGGTATATTTCTAAGAATTAACCATTTCCTTGTTGTTTTTTCCCCCAGGGATTATTGGACTAGACTATTTTTTAGAGTATATTGTTATTGTAAATCTTAGAAAATTAATCTGAGATGAACTCAGTTTTCTAGGATGTGGTTAGATAGGAGAGACTGTCAATAAGCTTTATGTCCTTTGTTGCTTCCAAAAGAGATGAACATATTGCTTTGTGCCTCTTTGCATTTGAGAAGCCCGCACATTGAAGATGACTCATAATGACTATATATTGATAAAGAGTGAAAAAAAATGGAGAGGAATTTTCTAATATTAAGTTTATTCTTAACTTTTCTGAAGAAACTTCTGTAGTCTTTAACATCAGTCCATTAAGTACGAGGGGACCATCTGAACATTTGAATGTGGACAATTATGCACATCTGTCAGCTAAGTTGAGAACAGAGACATCAAATATATTTGTATAGAATCTTTGTATGGATTTCTTGTTATCCCCAGAGAACTGAGATCCATAATCCAATGAATAAGTTACCATGGGAGAAACACTTTATAGATGACCAATATGATCATGTTTAATTATTACTTTTTAGTTTAAGGAAACTGCATTTTAATTTCCCACAGTATCTTTCTAAAATTCTAAGGGGGCATGACATTTATTCTAAAAACATAAAAACTAAAAAATTAGGATTTGGTGGCTTTTTCTTTTTAAACTAATTTTCTTGGGATAAGGGAGCATAGCTTTTGTTTTATGACTTCATGTATCTCAAGCCCAATATTATGTTGATCCAAAAATGCAGTTAAATATATATAAATTTATAGACATATTACAAACTAGAAAACATTTTAGTATACCTAGAAAAATTTTTAATAGACTTTATTTTTCTTAGAGTAGTTTTAGTTTCACAGCAAAATTGAGCAGAAAGTCCATAGTTTCTATTACTCCCCATCCTCAAACACACAACCTCCCTTACTATTAGTATCCTGTACCATAGTAGTATATTCATTAGAATTGATGACCTTGTATTGACTCATTGTAGTCATCCCTGAGTCCATAGTTTACATCAGGATGTTTACATCTTAGTGATGTATGGGTTTTGTTCTTGTTCTGTGGATTTTGACAAAAGTATAAAATTTTATAACCTGTATCCACCATATATCCATTACAGTATCATACAGACTACTTTCAGTGCCCTAAAAATCATTTGTTGCTCTTTTCATTCTACCCTCCTTCCCAACCTCTGGCAATCACTGATCTTTTCACTGTCTCCATAGTTTTGCCTTTTCTAGAATGTTACATAGTTGGAGTTACACAGTATGTAGCCTTCCCAGATTGGCTTCTCTCACTTGTAATATGCATTTAAGTTTTCTCCATGTCTTTTCATGGCTTGATAGCTCTTTTCTTTTTAACAGTGAATAATATTCCATTATTTTGGTATACCAAAGTTTGTTTTTTCATTCACCCTTTGAAGGACATCTTGGCTGCTTTTGAGTTTGGACAATTATGAATAAAGCTGCTATAAACATCCATGTGCAGTTTTTCCATATAGACATAAGTTTTTAACTCCTTTGAGTAAATACCAAGGAGTGTGATTGCTAGATCATACAGTAAGATTATGTTTAATTTTTTAAGAAATCACCAATCTGTCTTTCAAAACTGCTGTGCAATTTTGCATTCCTACCAGCAATGAATAAGCAGAGTCCCTGTTGCTTGGCATCCTCAAGGGAATTTGGTGTTGTCAGTGTTTTGTTTTTTTACCATTCTAATAGGTATGTAGTGGTCAACCTGAACTTTGATACTTGCAAGCTGGCACATCTTAGAACATGATAATCAGTTAGTATTACAAGGCATAATTTAAGATGAAATTGTAGGGTATGATTGCTATTATTATTTTAAATTTGAATTATGAAATTTTATTTTTATTTCTTTCTGATTACTTAAACCTTTTTAGTAACCAATTAAAAATGTAATACAGAGTTTCATCTCAGCAGTGACATCCATCCTTTTGTATAAAGTTGACCAAAAAAATAATGAGAACAAAAATATTGAAGCTAAGACCTGATGGATACTGTAAAATATATAAAACTAAAATACATAAAACTGATGTAATGCCATACATCACTGGGGACCCAGGTTTTCTCTTACTGAGGGAAGATTCTATGAAGACATGTGGGGAAGAATTTCTAATTCTAGTTTCAGAGGGGGAAAAAGGGAGAAGACAATTATGTTTTACTGTAGAAGTTATGTAAAGAAAGAAATACAATATGAATCAAATTATTTAAAGAAAGAGTCTATGATCTTATAAAGCTGTTTTCAGTGTAATCCTTGCTGCTGTGTATGGAGAGATGATCTCAGAAGCTTTCTGACTATTAGAAGAAGTTCTGATAATGATAACAGATGGCTAAAATAATTTTTAGCTTTTGAAATCCAGTTCTCCTTATTCTAATACTCTAACCTACCTTACAAAGTAGAGTATTTCCATTTTACAGAGGAGGAAGCTGAGATTCAGAAGGTAAGTAATATGTTCAAGATCACATACATGTAGGATCCAGTGGAGGAGCTGAAATCTGAATCATTTCTGCTGCACTAGGAATCAAATTTTGCTCAGAGAATGTTTAGGGAAAACAGCAGGTTAACATTTTAAATATCATCAGTGTTTGTTGAAAGTTATATCTCTTTCTTGTTTTCTTCTTCTAAGGATGAATGAGTAATGTGGTTTTTCTAGGCATCTGACTGACTATATAATGTCCATTGGGATAAATTCAAAACTATATTCCTTAAAAAGTGAGTAACTAATCTAAATCTATTATATGCTCCAAAGTGATTCTGGAGTCCCTCTGTGGAGTCAAGATAAGACATTCAAACTCAAAGTTAATGAAAGGTCTTTCTAACTATAAATAAATGCAGTCATTTTCCAAACATTAAAAATAGTATGAAAGAACTCTAGTTATCTCGACTTAAAAAACTGGTTCCCACACTCACCAGCTCTGTGAGATAGGGCAAATGATTTAATGACTCCAACCTTCAGTTTTTGGGTCTAATAATAGCATGGAGATTGGATAAATTAATCTAAGTAAAAGCACTCAGTATGGTCTCTACCACCAAGTTAGTAAATATTAACTCAGGTTATTATATTATTCAAAGATACAGCTAAAATAGGCTAGTTTCAGAGAACACAACCAGATGCGTATTCCACAGGAGCATATTTAAGAAGTAGCTTTTCAGGCACGACTTGAACTTCAAAAATAATGGGGATATCCAGTTTAAAATGTGTTAGTGTAGGTGTTGGAGTTGATGTGAAAGCCCTTGGTCTTTTGTGCTCTCTATAATAGATAGTACTGTTGTAAAATGGCAGCACTTCAGTGAGAGAACAATGTCATATAAAATCAAATGAGCTATATGGTTGACTTGGGCAGTATGTTAGTATCAAATAGTAAATTGGCCCATGATCAGTTGGCATTTTAATCCCACAAGTGCTCTAGGCCCTTCAACATCAAAGTCCAGTTACATTCCCATTATTGTTGATATAGAATGTTCAGTCTCATGGGGTTCCTTCCCTGTCAGTCAGAAAATGTTAAAGGAACAGCACGATCTTCATGCTGAGCTCAGTATGAGTAAATCACTGATAGTCAAACATTTCAGCAAACTAATTATGCTTTCATCTTTCTAGTCTTAAGGAGAACAGTTTCTCAAAAAAGGGAAACAATTTCTCATACAACTGTGAAAAATCTAAAAATCAGTTTTCCAAGTTTTGAAACTCAAATTCAGCCAATGCTATCAACCTTGAAAATATGTGAAATGATTAATGTGGCATTTCCACAGTTTGCCTGGGAAGTGGGTAATGTTAGGATGCCCCATCTGAAAAGGGCAATGATAATTTGGTAGTTTTGGGAAATGGCACATTGGATGATAAATGCCAAGGCCTTGATGTGGATGCTGATGTGTGGAAAGTTACCCTTAGGCTTTTTGTTTTTGTGAAGACTTGGGGATAACTCTGCTTCTTTAATTTCTTACTAAAGAAATTTCAGTTTTCTTATGAGAGGGAAATCAAATTAGCAATAACTTTGATAAACATTTTACTGGGATCACAGAAGTCCTTTCTGGGGACATTGGTCCTTAGAGGATAATTTCTCGTAACTTTGTTATACTTACCTCAGTGGGGTCATTACTTTGAGTTTCACAAAAGGAAAGCCAGTGTAATCAATAGACTTTAATTAAATTCAACTGTCATATTTAGGTACCTGGCCTTGGAGGAGGTATTTCAGGCACAGATAGAAGCCTAAGGAAAAAATTTGGAGATTTGAAAGAACATTCTGTATTTGGACAATGGCAAATTAGACGTTGGAGCCTTGGAGGGAGGCCAGAAAAGAGGAAAGTGACTTTTTTTTGGCGGCGGGGGTCGGGGGGAAGAGACTTTTGATCTCTAGAATAAAAGTGTCTCTCAGTGAGAGGTCACTGTCAACCCAAAGGCCTTCTAGGCTATGTGCACTTTTGCTGTTCTTTTTTCTTCACAGTGTTCTTCCTATTGGTTCTTTTTAGTTGATAACTGAATAACTGTGGTTAACTCTGCCTTTGAATGACAGCCTTGGCATGGCTGGAGCCATGTCAGCCATGTCCATACCTGCCTTCCTGTTCCTATATCTTTCTTTTCTTTTTTTTAATATAAAGATCTATTTTTATTTATTCTGGGGAGAGGGAGGGACAGAGGGGGAGGGGAAGAGTGTCTAAAGCAGACTCCATGCTGAATGTGGAGCCTGACATGGGGCTCAATCTCATGACCCTGAAATTACCACCTGAGCAGAAACCAAGAATCAGATACTTAATCAACTGCTCCACCCAGGTCCCCCTATATCTTTCTTTTACTTTTTTATCTGAGATTCTCTTGACTGAATCCCACTTTTTAAAAATTTAATTTAATTTAATTATTTGAGAGAGAAAGAGATCACAAGCCAGGGGGAGGAGTAGAGGGAGAAGCAGATGCCTCCCTGAGCAGGGAGCTTTATGTGAGGCTTGATCCCAGGATCCTGGGATCATGACCTGAGCTGAAGGCAGATGCTTAACTGACTGAGCCACCCAGCTGCCCCTGAATCCCACTTTTGTTCCTCAGATGGTTTGATTTCTTCTGGCCTGGCTCCTAATACCCTTCTGTTTATTCAATAATTTTTGATTGTTTATGTTTACAGTGGATGGAATCTTTATCCCTGGCTTTCAGTCTTATCTGGACCAGATTCTGTCCCCACTCTACCTATACCTCCCACAGTGTTCTAGCCATATTTTTTCAGGCAGAACTAACTCCTCACATATCTTGCTATTGACTTCAACTCCCTGTATCCTGCCTTGCAGTATAATTTCTCCCTTTCTCTCTCTTTCTTTTTTTCAAGATTGCTTTAGCTACTTGATGTCTTACATGGCTCCATAGAAATCTTGGGGTGGGTTTTCTGTTTCTGTGAAAATGCCTTTGGAATTTGGTAGAATTACATTGAATTTGTAGTTTTGGGTAGGATGGCTACATTAACAATATTAATTCTTACAGTCTTGTTAGCCTCATGCCTTGTGCTAGTATGTGTGGTTTGGCCCAACACTAAATCATCCTGGTGGCTATCTCCAGTGTACCTATATCCTCTAAAAAGCCCTCTCAGCCTCCCAGTTTCAGCCAGTGATGCTCAAAATGTCATTTTTATGCTCCCCTATGAACAGTTGCCTCATTGCATTGTAATAGTTTGCATACACAGCCACTACTGGGCTCTTGAAGCAATAGTCACACGCATATCCTGTCCGTCTTTGACTATCAATAACCATTAATTGTTTGAATTATCATATATGCTGATTTTTTATTATCTGAGAAGGCTCCTGCATGTCTCTATGATCAGTTTTTGGAGTTCAGAGTTTATGAATCAATATAAACATTAGTATAAGGTACTTTTGATAGAATGATTCTGTTGGGAATCCTAGACACAGTATTCTATTAGCCATATGCAATTGGTATCTAACTTGTTGCTTATTTTAAACATCTTATTTCTGCTCTTCTTTTACTATTTTGAAAAGTAATAGTAAGTCTCTATGAAAAATTACAATATATGTCCTCTTGGTTTAGGTTACATGAATGGAATAGGAATTTTCTGTCTATATACTATGACCACCTTTAAGTTCTCTAGTAACAAATGTGACAAAGATTCTCTAGAACAGTGGGCTTCAAACTTTGTTGATTGCATACACATCTGTAAAAAAAATTAAGCATATATCCCAATACATATGCATTAATTTCTTTAACATTTTATTTTTATTATATAGAAAATAAAGATACTTATATAGGTAAGTATATACTTATATAGATAAGTATGTAAGATATACTTATGTAGATACTTATATAGATATTACTATGTTCAAGGCACTGAACATAAATTTTAACTATTTTTCTATAAATTTTAACTAATTTTTCTTCATAACAACCCTATGAAATAGGTATTATTATTACTATCACCACTTTCCATAAAAAAAACTGAGGCATAGGGAGATTAAATAACTTGTCCATGTTAATAGTAAGTAGCAGGATTTGACAGTCTGGTTCTATGTTCATGCTGTTAATCCACTAATCTGCCTTTATAATAAAAATTTAAAAACTGAAATAAATAATGCTAACATAATTCATACATTGCAAAAACCATATAAAAATGTAAAATAATGCTAAGGTGAACAAAACAGTATTTTATAATGTCGGGTTAATTATAAGGGTTGCATGTTATCTATGACTAGTTTTCCAATGAAGAATAGATGCATGATAATGTCCATAATTAAATAACTGTGAATATAAAAGAATAATTTAAGTTGTTTTGATAATTTTGAATTTTTGATCAACTCTTTGATCTAATTAGATCATCTTTGTTTTTATCTCATAATGTGAGCAATGAGGAATGTATACCAGGAATAGAACTTCCCCTGCTGCCATTTTCTTATTCACTTATGGGTTTGCATCATTAACATTATCTTTAACACATGATGTCCTTGTCAGAATATTTTAAAGTAATTTGTTGTTCTTGTGAAGGTTAGTTTAGATCAACTTGACAATATCCTCCTAAACTGCTGTAAAGTAAACTGCTATAAGGTGTAACCTGCTGAAATCAGAGAATGAATGCATGAGACACCACCTTTTATTCTTCTGTGCCTGGATTATTTACTCTTTTTTCAGGATGTTTTGCTCACTGTATGACATGTGGGGTCTCTGATACACTTACTGAGCAAGGATGCCAGTGATAATTTCTGTATTAAATATAGACTCTTCCCTTATTTTCTATTTCTAGAAAAAAATAGATACAGAAGTTCTAGTATTTTTCTTTACATATCTCCCAAGGTTGTCTTGTGTTTCTGCTGGGCGTATACACACCTCTTCATAGTTAGAAATCCTTGGAATGCAACTGAAGAAGTCACCTGAGTGTAAGGACTTAAATATGAGCTCTCCTGAACATAAATATTCAAATATGAATAGAATACAAATATGATTACTATTACTGCTCAGAGAGGCAAAGGAAGGCTTGGCTTGTAAACATGAAATGCAATTGAGTTGCAGTAGAAATTTGGTCTACAAATAAAAATAGGTATTGTTAATTTACTAAAAAAGTGACAAAAATTTAAGTTGCACTAGTTCTTTCTGTTAAAATATTTCTTTATAAATTTTTTTGGTTAGCCAATTGCTTTACAGTTATGTTTAATGCTTAATTTAGATCTTTTGGTTGAAGCCTATAGGCACATTGTGGCGTTAACAAAGTGGGATACACCGCATTGTTTCTATCTTTACACTGCTGATCTGGGATGTGCTACTTGAGTCTATGCATTAATGAGTCATGAAATATTATTCTTCTGCTAATTTAACTCAGGGAGGCCATTGGGGATTTGTTTGAACAATTGAGAGAGGGAAGGAGTGCTTAGCTTACAAATTAGACCACTGAAATACTCAGGTATTTCTTCAGGAAAAGAAAGTTGTGTGACAAAAAAACTACTTCACAGTTCAGAAAAATAATTTTCAGAAAGCTATAATATTGTTTACCCACTATTTAGAAACTTAAAGAAGACATCATGTTTTATAAAATAAAATGCTAAATTTTTGGTAAATTGCATAGTCTTTATAGTTGTCCCTTTCTAAGCAATCTGGGACAAGAAACCTCACTTTAATAATTTGATGTTTTTGACTAACCTAAGACTTTATTTTACCTTTTGTAGTTCAGGAAATTTAGCTCAAAGTAGTTAATAGGCCTATCATTATCCAAATGTAAACATTTTCATAAGTTTGGATAAAACAACAATGAAAATATTAAATTTAAATTTAAATATAAGTAAATCAGTAATTTTTTTTTTTTATTAGAGAGAGAGAGAGAGAACACAGGCAGACAGAGAGGCAGGCAGAGGCAGAGGGAGAAGCAGGCTCCCTGCCGAGCAAGGAGCCTGATGTGGGACTCAATCCCAGGATGCTGGGATCATGACCTGAGCCGAAGGCAGCCGCTTAACCAACTGAGCCACCCAGGTGTCCCAGTAAATCAGTAATTTTAAGAAAAACTATCCCCTTGAATCTGAAGTGTTATTATATCCTCTATAATGCAAAGATATTTTTCTTTTTTTTTAAACTTCTCTCACTTTTTTTTTTT